>JBBPBX010000708.1:20817-31177 GCA_038048925.1 Garcialebias charrua | reverse complement strand
TGTAGTAATACAGCACTCTCATGTCCGTTACTGGATTTAAACCTCTTCACATCTCTCTGAAACTCTGAGTGTTACACTTTTCTTGAGCTCTGAAGAAGACAAGTGGACACTATTTTGTTACAATTATTTTGAATTAATGGACACCAATCAATCAGAAAGAACTTTCTTTTAATGTGTGTTAATTCAGAATTGATCAACAGTATATTTTTGTCATTTAATGATGATCTGGTATTAACATGAGGGTCACTCTCATGCTGTTATTCTGCAGTACAGGATGCTTTAATATCATGGCACAGTTCAGGGTAAAACTGTTAACTTCCTTCTCTGCTTTGTCTGTCAGTTAGCCATAATATTCTCTGTACGAACAAGCTCCATCTGGCCACGGGCCTAAACAATACGTTGGTGTCCTTCAGAGTTTTCCAAACTCTGAGAAATACTAAGTAAATTATTTTATTTTGTTTAAACAGCCAATAACCATTCAGGAAGTGGGTAGACTCCGCCCTCCATATAAAATCTTACTTCCCGTTTTGGCTTCAGAGTTTGAAAAGGGAGAACTAACTAACAACTTGTTCTCCTCTGGAAACTGGTTGAACGTTGTGGTCATTTTGTCAATTAGACCTACGTTCTCAACCAGAGTTACAGTAGAGCCTTGCTGTAACTCACTCATCTGCTCTGAAAGAATTTGTTTTCTGAAAGTTTTATTTTGAAACCCAGTCAGGACGTTGGCCTGGTTCCTGCCGGGAAAGGCGCACTTCTGCTTGTTGCATCAGTTATACACGCGTTGAAGTTTCAACTGGACGTCAACTGGACAACACAGTCCGTTAAGTGTCCACAAAACTTCTCAGCTCTTATCTCCAGAGACGTATCGTCACCAGGTAAAGAGTCGTTGATTGTATGCTGAACGTGTGGGGAGTCCAGCCGGACTTGTTTGGGAAAAGTGTCACCCTGTCTATTTCAAAATAATTAACTTCTGTTAAACTTAGCTTTCATTCCACTCCTTCCTCCTTATTCTTATTTTTCTTAAGCCATTAAACTTTTAAGTAAATGTGCCAACAGGAAGATTAAACATAATTTGTCTGTTTGTTTTCAATTTGAAATTTTTGTCTACAGTAGTTATTAAATCAGAGCTAATCTCGATACAAATGTGTAATGTACTTTTATGATTGTCTCAATAAAAAGTTCATCTTCTGGTGGATCAACATAAGTTGAAGTCTCTCGTGAAATTACATTTTGTCTAGTCACATTAAAGCAATTTAATCCGGAAAAAGAGTGAACTCGCGAATGAATTTGGGTCAGATCAAATCTGCTCCAATTTCTTCTGGAATATTGTACTGGTCAGCAAACTGACAAGTATTATATCCCGTACATATTGATGACACGTTAAGTGTTTATCTCTTACATATATAAATTATATATATAAATTAAGAAGTGGGCCGAATTGAAGTCACCCGCAGGCCGAAAATGGCCCGTGAGCCGCCCGTTTAACAGCCCTATGTGATCCTAAATTAGTTATTTTTCTCAACTACCTTCAAATGAATGTTTTCCCAACAAGTATGTATTAAAAAAATTTTAAATTTTAATCCATGTCTGTTAGGCAGAAATTATATTTTGAAACGTTTGAAGGGAATTCTGAATGAGACTTAGCAAAGAGATTAAAGTTATTTTAGCAATGTTCTTGACATTCAACATTATACAAAATATATAACATTAGCACTTTGAGATTTTCATTAATGAAAAGTGCGTTATAAATTGAATTCATTATTATTATTATTAACATATTAGCCAACAAATGGGGTAGCAAATGGGATGGTATATTGCTTTTTTTTTTTCTTTCTTTTTTTTTGTCCAGGGGCAGCTGCCACTCTGTGCCACCCTGTGGAGCTGCTACTGTCTTGAAGTTGTATCCAATCGGTTAAAAGTGGGGAAAAAATAATAACACTCACTTTTAACACAAAAAGTCCTAACCTAAATTTGCTCAAAGAGATGTATGTCTTAAAGTAACATATAATTGGGATTGCGTTGCTGCAATATGTGCATAGTCTAAGCTAAGGCTTCCCCTCTTAATACATGACTTCTCCATTCACACAGGGGGAACTACTGGGGTTGGTTTCACATTCGGAGTTGAAAGACTTGTGCACCCAGCTGGCAGGGACAAATCTGGAAATGAGCATTAGCTGCTTTTTCACATCTTTATTATGTAGCATGAGACCACCATAATCACAATTTTCAGGAGCTGCGGCTCGTGAATCCACTTAATGTTCCTCTCCTGTCTGCTCCATGCTCAAAAGCACTGAGTCACTCATTGCCATGCTACAGTAAATGCAGAGAGGTAAGTGATTCTCTATAAGCTCCCCGTCGAGGCACATCAGTGCCGTTTATTCTTACAAGCAGCGACGATAACGCGAGCTCTCGCGCGCACACACAACGTATTAACGCCGTGACGCACACACAGTCACACGCCATTTGAATAACATATTCCACAGCTGCTGCAGCTCTCAATGGCCTCCCATGTGGCTTTTGTGTTTTGACATGTGTGAACAGTGTGGGCACGGAAACCAACGCAGATGCACACGGACAGAGAGGCGTTTGCGCACACACATCTCCTTGTGTCCCATGATGTCACCTTGCAGGAAAAGCCTGCTCCACCCTGTCATGTTGTGGTATCCCACGTCTGCAGTCAAATGCCCACTGACATGAAATGAGGGATGAGTGTATGTTTGGACCCAGGTGCACCCGCCTCCCCAGTGGGGGTCTGTGTGCGGGTATACTGCCTCAGCTCACCATACAGATCCCTGTGCACACATGCACGCACCTGCGTAATGCTTGCAGGAGTTTGGTCATACGTGACAGCGGAGGCCTCTCTAGGCATGTAACGCATTGTGCAAATGCCGAGTGAGCAATTTTTTTTTCTGTTTGTTGTTTATTCTGTACATTTTTTTGGTCACCAGCATACGTTCAGCTCTTCAGGTATTAAAACATTTAGCACATTCAGGACATTACGGCTGTTCATTTGGATTTTTGGACTGTTTGAAATACGTCACTTTGAGATCCCTTTGAAAACTCCTTGTTCTTTTTGTGTCTCACTTCCTTTGTCTACTTATGTATTTTGAGTGGCTGTGGCCGAGTGGTTGGAGCAGTCGTCCTCCAATTCAAGAGTTGGGGGTTCGATTCCACCGGTAATCACATGCTGAAGTGTCCCTGAGCAAGACGCTGAACCCCCTCATTGTCTCCATTTGGGTCCCATCAGTGCATGAATGTGATAAGGCTATGATTATTCTTTGTATAGATATAGTAGAGTGCTGTATGGGAAAGAATGCACATATTGTTGTAAAGCGCTTTGAATATCTTAATAAAACAGAAATCTGCATTACCTTATTGTCTCTATTCCTTTTTGTCTCTATTTTACCTTTTTGTCTCTATTTTATCTTTTTGTCTCTATTTTACCTAAATGTCTCTATTTTACATTTTTGTCTCTATTTTACCTTTTTGTCTCTATTTTACCTTTTTGTTTCTGTTTTACTTTTTGTCTCTATTTTACCTTTTTTGTCTTTATTTTACCTTTTTGTCTCTATTTTACCTTTTTGTCTCTGTTTTACCTTTTTGTCTCTATTTTACCTTTTTTGTCTTTATTTTACCTTTTTGTCTCTATTTTACCTTTTTGTCTCTATTTTACCTTTCTGTCTCTATTTTACCTTTTTGTCTCTATTTTACCTTTTTGCCTCTATTTTTTTTTTTTCTTCCTGCACTGATCGGAGCAGCAGCAGCTCGTGTCTCTCCCTCCACAACTTTCCTCTCCCTGCTTGGCTACTTTGTCTTTGACTGCAGTTTTTCAGTGCTCGCTCGAACGCAAATTGAAGATGGATCTGGTTTTGTGGGCTATCAACTCTATTGATAAAAAAAATTCTACAAAACGATCCGGTCCTGGGGAACCGGCTTGCCCATCGCAGACGCATTCAGCTGGATATATCATGGATTCCTAGGGGGAGTGGAAGATGTTATTTCTAACTGTTTTAAGATTTATTCATAATTGGATTTATGATAGCAGGTGCTCTGCTTTTTGGCTTGTGTGAAGTTCTCTGCTACTGGAAAATCAGGAAGACTTCCGCGGCGATCAACGTGCTGACGAAGCTCCCTTCTCAAAACGAGACTGTGATCCGAGCTGTGACCTCCATGAATCAACTGCTTTATGAGCTGAACCGCAAAGTGGAGGCGGCCACTGAGGACCGCAGACCACCGGTAAGGTTTGGAACTCGTATGCGGCCAGGAGGGTCTCATCTGGGGGAGGAGGACTCATAGCTCGGGTCGGTGAAAGCTTCCCATAATTTGGAGTGTATTGGATTTCAGATGCCCATTTGGACTCAAGGCTACAGGAAAGTACACTGAATAGAAGAATATATCTTTATTGGCGTATTTGCACCAAGGTACAAAACATTGCAATTGGCGCGCGCACCATCCTAAGAGGGACGTACGCACGGAAAGCCGCAGCAATAATTAAATCGCGCCGCCAGACAATCAGATATGGAAAAAAAGGAACATACAGTCGGATAATCATTGGTATTCAAAAAAGAATCTATCACATTTTGTCTTAGGACATTCTATGATAAAGTCAAAAAACTCTACCAGCTCAGCACGGATAAAGACAAAGACATGTTGCATTTTGGTGGCAAAGCAGGGAGATAGTCTGTGAGTAATCATTTCAGATAAGCACAGTCTGCAGATGGGCTCAGCTCGGCTCCATCTGAATGCACACAGAGACCTCTGGGGGGGGGCGACAGTTTTTCAACAGCTTCAGACTCCAGGAGAAGTTTTGCAGTCAGCCTTTTTCAAGGTTGCTTGAGTCCCGATTAGATTAGTTGCTTTATTTATTTTCAGGGCAGGCTACAGTGTACTCTGACTGCAGCCTTGAAGTCCAGGTGCCGTCTGGGTCCAAATCGCCGAATCATGTGAGGTTCCGAGCTACAAATCCCCGTCTGCCCCCTGATGTAGCCCGGGCTGTAAACGAGTCCCAAAACGCACTGCAGGTCCGCGGCTCTCCACCACTGTTCCCATGGTGCGGTTCAGTTCGAACAACAGCTGGTTCATTGAGGTTATAGCCCGGATAAAAGAATCTTGTTGAGCAAGAAGTTTCGCCAGCGCGTTGATTGCCGCGGTAGTCTTCCTCAGCTTCCAGTAGCAGAACCCTCCGCCTAAGCCAAAAAGCAGAGCAGCTGTTACCAAAATTCCAATAATAATGAATTCAATTTATAACGCACTTTTCATTAATGAAAATCTCAAAGTGCTACAAGGTGCAACAGAATTAAATGTCAATAAAACAAGTAATAAAACAAGTAAAATCAATAACAGTATCAACTAAGATCAAAAGTAGAATCATGAGGAGGTAGAGTATGCTCGGTTGAAAAGAAAGGTCTTCAAGCTGCTCTTAAAGTCAACCACAGACTGTGGGGCTCTCAGGCAGTCAGGAAGAGAGTTCCACAGGCGGGGAGCAGCCACACTGAAAGCCTGGTCTCCCATGGTCCTTAAACCATTAAATTCCAATTACAGTATCCACAGATCTTCCACGTCTTCAACAGAAAGAACGGTCAGACACATTAACTTCCACTCTCCCCACGAGTCCATAATGTAGCCAACCGCATGCGTGTCGAGGGGGCACGCCGGTTCTCCTGGTCCGGAGTGCTTCGTGGAAAAAAATTTATCGATAGAGGAGACAGCCCACGTAATTAAATCCATTTCCAAATTGCTTCGAGTGAGCACTGAAGAGTTACAGACGAGACAAAAATGCAAAAGCAGGGAGGAGGAAAACTTTAGGGCAGGAGAGGAGCAGAAAGAGAAGCGACCTGCTTCGCCAAGAGCCGGACCTGAAGATAAATCATGCCATATCTAATCAGACTTCCCAAGCAGCCTTGGACAGGCTGACTACAAATTTCTCCTGAGTCTGAGCAACTGAAGAATGAAACTACTGTCGCAACCCCCCTCCCTCCCCGGAGAACTTTCTGTGTGCTCTCAGACAGATAAGGCTGGCTGGTCCCATCTGCAGAACTGTGGCTAAATCTGAACAGAGCTCATGGACTTAATCTCACTGCTTCGATCTCAAATGCAAATGTGATTTGTCTTAACTGTTGCTTGCTGGTAGAGTTTTTTGCTGTCTCACATGGTGTCCTGTAAGACAAAATGTGATACCGTATATATTTTTTGTAATACCACTGATTACCCTCATGTTACCTTCCTTTTTTTCATATCTAAGATTGTGGCGGCGCGGTTTAATTACTGCTGCGGCTTCGTGCACTCGCCCCTATCTTATAACAGGTGTGCGTAATCAATTCCGTTGTTTTGTGTCCCGGTGCAATGACAATGCCAACAAAGATATATTCTATTCTATTCTATACATGTTTGTCTCTATTTTAACCTTTTTGTCTCTATATCACCTTTTTGTCTTTATTTTACCTTTTGGTCTATTTTACCTTTTTGTCTCTATTTTACCTTTCTGTCGCTATTTTACTTTTTTGTCTCTATTTTACCTTTTTGTCTCTATTTTACCTTTCTGTCTCTATTTTACCTTTTTGTCTCTATTTTACCTTTTTGTCTATTTTATCTTTTTGTCTCTATTTTACCTTTCTGTCTCTATTTTATCTTTTTGTCTCTATCTTTCTGTCTCTATTTTACCTTTTTGTCTCTATTTTACCTTTTTGTCTCTATTTTACCTTTCTGTCTCTATTTTACCTTTTTGTCTCTATTTTACCTTTTTGTCTATTTTATCTTTTTGTCTCTATTTTACCTTTCTGTCTCTATTTTATCTTTTTGTCTCTATCTTTCTGTCTCTATTTTACCTTTCTGTCTCTATTTTACCTTTTTGTCTCTATTTTACCTTTTTGTCTCTATTTTACCTTTTTGTCTCTATTTTACCTTTTTGTCTCTATTTTACCTTTTTGTCTCTATTTTACCTTTCTGTCTCTATTTTACCTTTCTGTCTCTATTTTACCTTGTTGTCTCTATACCCTTTTGTCTCTATTTTACCTTTTTGTCTCTATTTTACCTTTTTGTCTCTATTTTGCCTTTTTGTCTCTATTTTACCTTTTTGTCTCTGTATGCATCCTTTTGTTTTCCTGTTTTTTGTTGTTGTTTTTTGCTGTATTTAGTTTTGTCTTCATGTGTGTCATTTTTTTGACATTTGTCTTCTCACAATTTTTCCATCTCTAAAGTTTTCAACCATCTTTTGCTCGTTTTCACTCTTTTTCTTCTGTGACTACCACAACTAACGTTTAAAGTTTGACTTCTATGTGACTTTTCACCTTTTTCAACTATTTTCCAAGTCAGCATTTATACTGCATTATCATTAAAAAGCCAAATATTTCTAGTGTTTTTTTGTTTTTTTTTTACTTTCAATCATCACATGGGTAAATGATGCTCATTTTCTGCATGTTTAAACTTTGGATTACATATTTGATGGTTTATCAGAGTTTTTTGTTAAACAAAAAATATCCTAGCGAGGTTGCAGGCAACCTTTTCCTGAGCTCTATGTTTCAATAGTAAATCAGATATGGATCCTTAACATGATTATCTTTCAACATGCCACCCAAAGACGTTTGTGCTATCAATCACTTTGCAAAAGTACATGTCATGCTTTGCAGATTGGGAAGACTTTACTGTGGCACATACCGCTCCCCAAAGATACTGTGCACTCAGGTTTCACAGCCTGGTGAACTTGTAATTCACCTCAGTCTGCTCCTCTTTTCTCACACTTGAAATGCATTTTCCTTATTACTGTTTATGGCAATGACGAATATCAGCCCAATACTGTCTGACAGGATGATTTAGTTTACTTGAAGACAACAAAGCTATGAGCAAGTCCTTCGTTTGCTCATCCTGTTTAAGTTTTTGGTATCACACAACGCCCATAATCGCACACGCAAACACACATCTATTCAGAAGAACACTTTTCTCACACGGCATAGTCATTCATTTTTTTGACAAGCGATTCCATCTTTTATCAGATAACCCAGGGAAGGAAACCACAAAATTCAATTTGGGGAATCTTTTTGATGAGCAACAGAAAAAATAAAACACTTAAGTGATACAAGAGATGATAATTACCAAGTCTTTTATCAGGCTGGCTCGGGATATTTGATTTGATTGAAGTAAAAATTTTATCACATGGATGAAGCATTGACAGAAGCAAACTTGTTCAAACTTGAGCAGTGAACATTTGAAGAGGCCCTTTATTCTGTGCATTACAAAACACAACTTGTAGATGTTTTCCAACACAGAACCAGTCTGAGAAGAGGACAATGTTACTAATAAAAGCTTAGTTAAGGTTTTTTGTTGTTGTTTATGCAAAAAAAATCTGTATGTAATTACTGCATAGAGAAGTTCTGTAATTTTAGAGATTTAAAAAAGATTGGCCTGAAGAAGGAAAGTATAAATGATCACTTTTATGTATTTTTACATATGCTTATCTGAAAGCTAATGTTTTAGGGTGGCACAGGAGACACAAAAAAGGCATAACTCAAAAAGTTTTAAGATTTTAGGCTAAAATTTAGCATGGAAGTACTTAAGCTTATTGGGGTTTCAGTTTTGTTCTGCAGCTTCCTGAGTTCCAAGATGGCGCCAACAAGCTACAACCGTGGATCATCCCCTTGACGATAAAGATGTCATTTCTAACCCGTGCCCGAAGCCCAGCCCAACCATAATTTGGACTGGGCCATAATAATGTGCTGGATGAGATCCTCATTGCTAGGTTGGAGCAGTGGGTGGGCATCACAGGGTCAGCCCTCAATTGGTTCAGATCCTACCTCACTGACAGATCATTTTGTGTTTCCATCAAAGATTTTAGTTCTGCAGTGGCGGCACTTAAATGGGGGGTTCCACAGGGGTCCATCCTGGGTCTTCTCCTATTCTCCTTATACTTACTGCCACTCTGTGCTATTCTCCGGAAACACAACATATCTTTCCACTTCTACGCCGATGACTGTCAAATTTACTTCCCCCTAAGACACAATGGTACATGCTCTATTCAACCTCTGCTCGACTGCCTGGCTGACATCAGGGACTGGATGGCTTTAAATTTCTTAGGTTTCAATGATAAGAAGTCTGAAGCCATATTGTTCCTTCCCAATGACACAATCACGAACCACTGCATCGACCTTTCTGCTCTACCCCTGTCTGAAAAACAAAAAGTCACAAATCTGGGAGTGATAATGGATCCTTCCATGAAACTCAACAGTCATGTAAACATAATCGTTAAATCCTGTTTTTTCCAGCTGAGGCGACTGTCTAAGCTGAAGCCCATATTATCCAAGAATAACCTGGAGACAGTAATTCATGCATTCATTACATCTAGGCTGGATTACTGCAATGCACTCCTGTTTGGTATCAGTCAGACCACCATTGCACGGATACAACTGGTCCAGAAAGCAGCAGCCCGATTTTTAACCAGTACAGGCAAAAGTGAGCACATTACACCAGTCTTGGCCTCCCTTCACTGGCTACCGGTTCAACTTCGAATCCAGTTCAAAATTCTCCTGTATGTCTACTAATGCTTTAACAGATTAACCGAGTTATCGGCAGATCAAGTACTTTGACTTCTATTGAGGCTTTTTTGTCCACCTCGAGTACCCGTAGTGACGTCATCACGTCGCGGTAACGTCAGTACGTCACATCACGTGATAAAAACCGAGCGCTGGGTAGCTTTTAGTAGACGCTTCAAAATGGATTCCTTTGTGCGCACGGATGTATGGAGCTGGTCCAGTCTTGTCAAAAAGGTAAAAATGCGTCGTGTTTTATTATTATGAAACAGTTTATAATTTTATAGAATGCTTTGCTGCTCATTGAATTAACTTCTGTCACCACCGTAGATTGTGACAGGAGGGGGCGGTGTTGGATTGCAGGTCACATACAACACGGCCGAAACGGCTTCCTCTCTCGTTTCACAAACAAAACGCAACAAATATTCATCTCTCTATTAAAAACCTATAAACACATTAATCTCTAAAAGTAAACCTAAATTGCACAGCACTGCAGGCGGTGGTGCGGTGTGGCTGTGGCGTGGCCCCATTTGTTTTTTAAGTTTCGGTTTCAGCGCCGCACGGTACTTTCACTTTTAATATTAATAGTTAATAATTATAATTAAACTAATAGTTTTGTTTTTCCTGTGACTTATCTGCAGTATGATAAATGATAGGAGCATAATAAATGCTCCCAATGTTTTGTTGGTCTTTTTGTTTTGTTTTTGGTAAATAATGAAGTTTTAATGCATTTTTATATATTTATTTATTTTGCCTCTATGACATCATTGACTAATCGAGCACTAATCGAGCTTTTTTATGTTAATGTCGAGTTTTAAAATTATGTACTCGTTCAACCCCTA
>JBBPBX010000707.1:69864-120125 GCA_038048925.1 Garcialebias charrua | reverse complement strand
TATAGCCGGCAGCGTTATCAATATTTGCACTACACTGCCAACTGAAAAGTAACAAAAATGATCCTAAAAGGATGAAATTACAAAAATCAAAGGATTTATTTAATACTTTACATAGGGCTGGACGATATGGCCAAAATTTTTATCACGATATAGTTCTTAATTTCGGTCGATAACGATATAATTCGATATCGATATAAACAATATAAAAGCCTAAAAAAAACTATAAACTATACAAATAAATTAATGTTCTCCTTGTATTTGTATTTAGCCTCCAAAAAGATGGAAATCACCATCAAATAAACATAAACTTCTCAACCCAATAATTCTCAGTCGGGTCATCTGGACACTTTCTTTTTTATAGAAACGTTTCACCCTCCATCCTCCATCCAATTTCTATAAAAAGAAACTGTCCAGATGACCCGACTGAAAATTATTGGATTTGGTACGTGGATTATTGAGCATGAACTTTCTTGCCATAAAATTCTCAACTGTGTCAATATTAATAGTTTTAACTTTAAACATCTTTAAAATTTACAGCATTGAAATTCATAGTTAATTAAATAAAACTTTTGGGTGTTGTTATTTATAAGAAGCTGACATAGAAATCTCATGGAAATTACTTAAGAATAAAAATAACAAAATCAATTGCATTACTGTATAAAGTAAAATAGTTTTTGAATGACAAAGTTTTGAATATATTGAATAATGTAATGATTGTTATTTAATCTGTTGTATTGAAGTTTGGGGAAAAGCATGTAAAACTATTACAAACCCTGTTTTTTTTGTTTTGTTTTTAAAGAGCTATAAGAATTATTAGTAGGAAGTGCTATGGTCACCCAACAAATATTTCATCAGTTTAAATTATTAAAATTTTATGATTTGGTTGAACATAGTATTTTACAAGTCATGTATAAAACTGAAAAAAAATTACCCCCCAAATATTCAATTAAAATTTGTTTAAAGTTATTAAACCCTGAAGGGAATGTAAATGTTTGTAAAACCTCCATTTAGGACTAGTTTGAAGGAGCTGAGTTGTAAATCAGGAAACAGGATTGTGTTGACTTGATATCACCATAAACATTTCTAAAACTATTTATATGTTTTAAAATATGATTAAATCAAAGTTGTTGGGAAGGTGTGGTGCAGGTGAAGTGAAGGTTGTTGTTTGTTTGTAGTTATTTTGTATTTTTTAAACAAGGGGCAGATATTAAAACACTATTTTCGTCTTTCTGCACATTTTCATTCAGTGTTTTTTTTTCTTCTGATGAATTTGTTTTATTTTGAATTTAAAAAACATGCAGCGCTGCTGGGGCTGTTTGTTTACGTCGTAGTTTCAGGGAAACGTTGGCTCAAACTTTATTGTTCTTCATCTTCTGACTCTCATCATATTCTATCGAGTGGAAACTCTTCAGATTAAACAAGTTAGAATAGATGTTCCCACCGCTAGTTAGAACGACTTTGTCACGTTTTGCAAAATAAAGAAACCGAGTAAGACTCGCTGCAGATGAGACCTGCAGTTTAACAAAACCGAACTACGTCCACACCTACGAATTAGTCTTTCCTCTCATCAGTGATGTCGTCTCTTTCTCTTCGCTTGTGAAACTTTGTTCAGTCACATTCTGACGGTCATGAGCACTCGTTTGACTCGTTTTGAAGCGAAAACTTAACGCGCTTTGGAGACTAGCTTAGCTTTTAGCCTGCTACCGCTAACGCCTGCTGCTGGAGTGAGCGCTGCGTAACAACGACGTCACCACGCACGTTTTGTGTCACAGCTTTTTCTGTCCGGGCGGGTTGTTGAAGCAGCCGCTCCAACCCGAACAGAAACAGAAAAACGTCAGTGAAACGTTGTAAAATCCTATCGAAATATCGAAAATATGCTTAAACTTCATATCATCGTTATTGAATAAAAGTATATCGCGATATTTATCGTTATTGAATTATCGTCCAGCACTACGTATATATATTCTATTCGGCCACGAAATTAACAAAAAATAGAATGATCTTTTAATCCCTAAAACCACGTTTAAATCTCAAATACTGCTGGCTTTGATTCTTATCCGCCCCAGAATTCGTTTTTTGGTTCACTTTGGAACAGAAAGGAGAGATACACTTACACACGACAGACGCTCACTTAAAGTTCCAAACCAGTTTAATTAATCATAAGTTAAAAGTCACAGAATACATTTGTTCTATTCCTAACATCCATTACATTTTGTTAAAAACGTGGACAGTGAGAGAAAAAGAGAGAGAGAGAAGAAGGGAGGAGGGGGGAGAGAGGGGGACAGGGAGAACATACAACCTGATCCGTGCGCTTACTTCTGCCTTGCTGTTGGATGATGGAAACTTTTTATACCCTTTTGTGGGGGTTCCCTGCTTTAAACTGACTCTTCGGTGGGGGTTTTGTTTCAGAGACTGTTGTCCCCCCTTTATTGCCAGAAGACAGGAAATACCACTGCCTCCCTTCAGCTTGCTCGGGTCTCCCCAAGCCCCTGGGGGATGGGCATCGAGACACATCGATGACTAAAATAAATGTACATTTATTGCCGAGTACTTATAAACACGCACACTCTAATAACCACTAAATGACCAATTAATGTAACTGGACATTAAATTACATTAAAGATCATACCCTACACACATATTTAGAGCTGTTCTTGTTACTTTCTAACTGAACAAACATGCAGAGCCAGAGAGTGGCTTTCAGTGGACTTCTCCCCTGTCATATATTCTACAAAGTCGTAAAACTGACAGGACAAAGAGGCACCAGCTATATTATCATCCCCAAGCCTCACCAGAACAGATCTGCCTGTGTCCTTTAGTAAATCTTTATCACTCTACAAAAGAAACTGATAATTTGAACACCATATGAAAAACTCCTTCAAAATAAATATAAAACACGAAGAAAAATATATTTTTATTTCACAACAATACACGGGTGTGTCGCCACCGCATTTATACATGAAAGTAACCCAAATACATGAAACTAACGACTCGCCGTCGAATGGTCGACACAAAACGCACAATAAAATCATCCGGCCACGTTAATTTGGCTTGAAACAGCGGGGTTCTCTACGGATTTATCCATTAGTAACCCAGCACTACCAATAGGCAGACACAGAGTTAGCGTCTATAGGTAGTCAACAGATTTAATGAAAAGTAACTAAAATACATAAAAATAACGACTCACCGTCAAATGGTCGACACAAAACCCTCAATAAAATCATCCGGCCACGTTAATTTGGCTTGAAACAGCGGGGTTCTCTACGGATTTATCCAAGTACCCAGCACAAACAGTAGCCACAGAACTAGCCCCCGAGTTCACGTCTGACCCGGAAGATGTCAAGATGGAATAGTCCATTTTTAGTAGGGGGATAAAGAAATCGACCGTTTTTTTTATTGCGTATTTAATGATCGTTTTCATCGTAACTATAATTATTTTTATGTTAAATGTACATTAACAAGCAGGATCAATGTTAGTGATGTAGGTGACTGCACGGGGCGAGGCGGGGCCGGGGCCACTGCTGAAATGGGACCCCCAGGCATTTACCTACATGGTAGAGCCGAGTCTGTTCTCAGCTCTGCCCCCCTCACCCTCACACCCTTTCCTCTCTGCTGTTTACGGTGGGGAAAAAGGTAAAACAAGCAGCATAAGAGCTTGTAAATAAGTTTATTGGTTTTTACTGATAGATAATTAGTTATTAGCGGTACTGCATTTTAAATAAAAATAGCACAAATCCGCTTATGAATTATAAAAGTTAGTCAATTCACAAAAACGCTGACAAAAAGTTTAGGTCCACTGTAAGCGGATTAGCGCTTTAGCGCTACCTAGCGTTCATTTGCCCACCACTGATATATACATATATACACATATATATATATATACATATATATATATATATATATATATACTATATATATATATATATATATATATATATATATATATATATATATATATATATATATATATATTAGAGATGCTCGATATTGACTTTTTTGCCGATATTCGATATGCCGATATTGTTTAACACTTAATTTCCGATTACGATATTAACCGATATTACAAACCGATATTAAGGTGAAATTATATATCTCCTGTCAGGGACATTTTGTCTGCTTTATTGTGTTGCCCCACTGGATACATTCCATAGGCAAACAGTCTGTAGAAAATAAGAACCATTTCAACTGAAGTTATGGAAAAACTGCCATATTTTTTTTATTTTTTTCTTAAACAATAGGTTGGATCATGCTCTCCCTGAGATAATCCTGACAATACCCACTATAGCTAGGACAAATTTGACTTAAATAAAATTAAACATTGTAGCTGTAAAAGTGCTTGGAACATGTAATGTCAACTAAAATAACAAGTAAAATGTACAGCCAACTATAATTTTTCATTGTTAAATAAAATGTGGCTGGCAACAATAACATTTTGAAAACTGCACATTTCTATGAGGTACAAACAACACTTGAGAAATGAGGTAAACTGCAAAGAAAAGAAACAAAAGTGCACAAATATGGACAGCCTTGGCTGCCCATCACTTGGCCATACAGTCATTGAAATTATAAACTCGGCTCAATCAGCCCTGCTCCATATGAGCAAAATCAAAAATATGCTATATCAAAGTGGTGTGCAATAAAAACAGAAAAGCACACAGTTTCAGTCCAGACCTTTCAGATTTGAAAATAAAGTCCTTTACACAGTTGAATTAGGCTGAAAGATTGATGAGCCCATTTAACTGGCCATAACTTGGCTAGCACAATAACAGAAATCATAAACTGGGCTCCATTCACCCATGTCTTCTGTATGACTAATGAAAAATGTGCAAATAAAAATAAGGCACAAAAGATACAGTTTCAGTCCAAATAAGTAACCATAGCCTACTTTTAAAGCAAACCAAATGAGGCTCAAAGACTGATGCTGACTTGCTTATGTGACAGGTCTAATTTGAAGTAAGAGGTAGATTTTTCTGAATGAAAATAAGCATCTCGGCATTGTCACAATGTATGCGATTCCTTAGCTCATTGATGACATGGGAGACGGCACTGAATAGCCGCTCACTGTCCACACTGGTGCAGGGTGCAGTGAGGTACTTGCGTGCAACACGAGCAAGAGCAGGGAAGCGGGCCTGGTTGGACTTCCAGTACTTCAAAGGGCATGCTTTTTTAAGGATGGTGGTTTCTCCAAGGTATGCATATACCTAAAAAAGAAAAAAAAAGTAGAATTATAGTCCAGTGTTTATTTTCTTCATTTTGTGTACATTTTAATATGAAATTTGGCCTTGTGGTGCGGACACAACAATCTCACTCTCAACGTGGAGAAGACAAAGGAGATTGTTGTGGACTTCAGGAAGAGGGATGCCCAACATGCCCCTCTGACCATCAACAGCACCGCAGTGGAGAGAGTGGACAGCACCAAGTTCCTGGGAGTGCACGTCTCAGAGGACCTGTCCTGGAGCAGGAACACTGCATCACTGGCCAAGAAGGCTCACCAGCATCTCTACTTTCTCCGCAAGCTGAAAAGGGCTGGAGCTTCAACCCCCATCATGTGCACCTTCTACAGAGGTGCCATAGAAAGTGTCCTGACCAGCTGCATCACTGTGTGGTTTGGTGCATGTACTGCATCATGCCGCAAGAGCCTCCAGCGCATCGTGAGAGCAGCTGAGAAGATCGTCGGCACCTCCTTCCCCTCACTGCAGGACTTACACAGCAACCGCCTCACTCGGAAAGCCCTCTGCATGGCAGGTGATCCCACACACCCACTACACAGCTGCTTCAGACTGCTGCCATCAGGGAGGAGACTGAGGAGTCTCCAGGCTCGAACCAGCAGACTGAGAGACAGCTCTGTTCATCAGGCAGTCAGAATGCTAAACACTCTGCCTGCTCTGCCTCCCCTCCCATTTGAACTGCCTTAACACTAAAAACTTTCTCACACATTACCACACAACACAAAAGATTTTAACACTGGACTCTGTGTCATCAAACGGGTTATTCACTAAACTCTCGGTCATGTGCTCATTCAGTTTGCACTACTTCTCATATTTGCACTAATGTTTGTATTACATCACTGCCTATAGTCATACTACTGTTTACATTCACTGTTTACATACTACTGTTTACATTCACTGTTTACATTTATTAATACTGTTTACATTTATTACTACTGTTTACATTTATTACTACTGTTTACATTTACACTACTTTTATATCTACACCACTGCTGATACATATACAGTATTCTCTGACCAGCCTTATTTAAGGATGCCCAATTGTGCCTTACTGCATATGCCACTTTTGCCTCTATACCAACATCAACTACTACCTCATACATATACTGTGTACATTAACTCATATGCTGCTTTGCCACTCTTTGCAAATGTCAATGCTAGAACCTTCAGTTTATTTTACAGATATACTTTTTATACTTTTTTATACTACTATGCAAAAACTCAGGACAGTATTACACTTTTATTATTTCATTTTATGCTTATGTTCATTAAATGTTTAGTGTTTTAGTTTTAGTTTTAGTGTTGGTGTAAATTTTCATACTTTTATACTACTATGCAAAAACTCAGGACAGTGTTACATTTTTACTATTTTATGCTTATGTTTATTAAATGTTTCAGTGTTTTAGTGTTTAAATGGTTACTGTTGCACCGAGGGACTGAGAGAAACGCAATTTCAATCCTGTGTATGTCCTGTACATATTGCAGTTCTGACAATAAAGTTGACTTTGACTTTGACTTTGAAACACTCAGTGAATGAAATTAAGTCTATTAAAAGTTTTTTATTTACTCACCTGTGAGGCTGTTTCACCTGTAGTTGCTCGTTCAGTGACATCATTCTCCACAAGGATTTCTTGGTACATGTCCTGTAGGCTTTCATTTCGGGCCTTCTTAGGTGGGGGTTCCTGGTCCTCCTGGTTTGGGTCATCTGTGCTGGCACCTGCAGCCTCATCCTGCTGATCATTACTACCAGCAGCCATTTCATCCACAACATTCAGCAGCATATCCCGTGCTTCCCCCTTCTTATCAGTGTTAAAATAACGATCTTTGTAACGAGCATCAACCATGGTTGCAACGACATACAGTGGTTCGCTTTGCACACCATTAAATCGATTACTGACAGCTGTCAGTAGAGTACTTTTGGCTGTTTGCACTCCTTTGTCTGATTCATCAGTCTTGGCAAGCAGGCGTGTCAGAGACACCACAGCAGGGATAACGTCTGCAGCAGTGGCCTCTGCAGAGCTGATGACTTTGGTTAGCTGCTCAAAAGGTTCAAGTAAGCTGGTCAATTTCTCCATGGTTCCCCAGTGAGTAGCTGTCAATGTTGCGGGGAGTTCATAATCAGCAGAATATGCACTTAATGCCCTCTTCTGCGCCACCAGGCTTTGCATCATGTAGTAGGTGGAATTCCACCTAGTGGGTACATCCTGTTGCAGCTTTTTAACAGGCATGTTGAGATCTTTTTGAACATCTTCAAAACGACTGTAAGCAAGTGGTGAGTGCTTGAAGTGGCCGACCACTCGCCTCCCGACAGCCAAAGCATCTACTATACTACGTTGAGACAGGGTACCTCCATTCACTACGAGCTGCAGGGTGTGCGCCATACAAGGCAAACTTGACACACCAAACTCCGACGTAGCTTTAGCCATGTTGCACGCGTTGTCCCTTACAATGACGTGCACTTTCTCCTTGGGGATTTTCCATGTCTCAAACATCCTTTCAAAAGCAGATGTGATTGCTTCTGCCGTATGAGAACCACAGCATTCTTGAGAATGAAGCACAGCCCTTTTTAGCACAAAGTCTTTATCTAGCCATTACAGTTAAGCTTAGCATGCTAACCTGGCTAACATCTGAAGACCAGATATCGGTGGTGAAGCTAATGGACACAGCCTCAGAAATTAGTTCTCAACATGTCTGTAAATGACATTGTATAACTCAGGTAGGCAAACATCAGATAAATACTTGCGACTGGGCATGGCAAAGCGTGGTTCGAGGAACTCCACAAGTTTGGTGAATCCGGCATCTTGCACGATCGAAAATGGCTGGTTATCTAGCGTGATGCACTCCATGATTTTCTGATTTATAGCTTTTGCTCGAGGGTGGTCCTTATTGTATTTTTGTTTGTTCCAAGTGGACTCATTAAGCGATAGCTGGACAGTTTTTTTCGATGCAGCCTGTCCACGTTGCTTCTTTTCCTCGTTTTGCTTTAGAAATGCTGCGTGTACCTCGGAGTGATTCTTCTTAAGATGTGAGATTAAATTGGAGGTATTAAAAGAAGACGTCTTGGTTCCTCCGCGCATAACCAACGCGTTGCAGTCATTGCAAATAGCAAATTTAGCATCCAAAGGCGACACTTTGAAATAATTCCAAACCACGGACATAATCTAGAACGAAGAGTGTAAACCCGTTAGCAAGAGTGGGCTAGCCGTTGTTATGCCTCACAGTGCAGTTTGATGATGTCATCAATCGAGCGCCGGTAAACGTCTTTGGACCCCAAGCGTGTTTGCCAGGTTGCCAAACCCAGGTGTTATTTTATCCGACTTTTGTTATCGGAAGAGAAACCAATACCGATATGTAGAGATTTTCCATTTTTATGCCAATATCGGTCCGATAATCAAAGTCAAAGTCAAAGTCAACTTTATTGTCGGAACTGCAATATGTACAGGACATACACAGGACCGAAATTGCATTTCTCTCAGTCCCTCGGTGCAACAGTAACCATCTAAACACTAAACACTAAAACATTTAATACACATAAGCATAAAATAGTAAAAAAGTGTAACACTGTCCTGAGTTTTTTCATAATAGTATAAAAGTATGAAAATTAACACCAACACTGAAACACCAAACACCCCTAAAACACCAAACACCCAATGAACATAAGCATAAAATGAAATAATAAAAGTGTAATACTGTCCTGAGTTTTTGCATAGTAGTATAAAAAGTATAAAAAGTATATCTATAAAATAAACTGAAGGTTCTAGCATTGACATTTGCAAAGAGTGGCACAGCAGCATATAAGTTAATGTACACAGTATATGTATGAGGTAGTTGATGTTGGTATAGAGGCAAAGTGGCATATGCAGTGAGGCACATAAGGCACATTTGGCATCCTTAGATAAGGCTAGTCAGAGAATGCTGTATATGTATCTGCAGTAGTGTAGATAAAAGTAGTGTAAATGTAAACAGTAGTAATAAATGTAAAGCAGTAGTAATAAATGTAAACAGTATTAATAAATGTAAACAGTGAATGTAAACAGTAGTATGACTATAGGCAGTAATGTAATACAAACATTAGTGCAAATATGAGAAGTAGTGCAAACTGAATGAACACATGACCGAGAGTTTAGTGAATAACCCGTTTGATGACACAGAGTCCAGTGTTAAAAACTTTGTGTTGAGTGGTAATGTGTGAGAAAGTTTTTTGTGTTAAGGCAGTTCAAATGGGAGGGGAGGCAGAGCAGGCAGAGTGTTTAGCATTCTGACTGCCTGATGAACAGAGCTGTCTCTCAGTCTGCTGGTACGAGCCTGGAGACTCCTCAGTCTCCTCCCTGATGGCAGCAGTCTAAAGCGGCTGTGTAGTGGGTGTGTGGGATCACCTGCCATGCGGTGGGCTTTCCGAGTGAGGCGTTTGCTGTGTAAGTCCTGCAGTGAGGGCAAGGAGGTGCCGACGATCTTCTCAGCTGCTTTCACGATGCGCTGGAGGCTCTTGCGGCAGGATGCAGTGCATGCACCAAACCACACAGTGATGCAGCTGGTCAGGACACTTTCTATGGCACCTCTGTAGAAGGTGCACATGATGGAGGTTGAAGCTCCAGCCCTTTTCAGCTTGCGGAGAAAGTAGAGGCGCTGGTGAGCCTTCTTCGCCAGTGCTGCAGTGTTCCTGCTCCAGGACA
The DNA here is from genome assembly GCA_038048925.1 of Garcialebias charrua. NCBI lineage: Eukaryota > Metazoa > Chordata > Actinopteri > Cyprinodontiformes > Rivulidae > Garcialebias > Garcialebias charrua. The sequence continues at coordinate 110,224 of JBBPBX010000707.1, read as the reverse complement.
GGTCCTTTGAGACGTGCACTCCCAGGAACTTGGTGCTGTCCACTCTCTCCACTGCGGTGCTGTTGATGGTCAGAGGGGCATGTTGTGCATCCCTCTTCCTGAAGTCCACGACAATCTCCTTTGTCTTCTCCACGTTGAGAGTGAGATTGTTGTGTCCGCACCACAAGGCCAAGCGGCTCACCTCGTTCCTGTAGTCCGTCTCATCGTTGTTGCTGATGAGACCTACCACTGTTGTGTCGTCCGCAAACTTGATGAAGTGGTTGGAGCTGTACGATGGTGTGCAGTCGTGTGTTAGCAGGGTGAATAGAAGGGGGCTCAGCACACATCCTTGTGGGGCCCCTGTGTTCAATGTGATAATATCGGTAGGCCGATATTATCGGACATCCCTAATATATATTGTAAATGAAAGCTACAACAAATTATAGTCTGCAAGAAAATTACCGACAAGAAGTGAAATGCTTTTTGAATGTAAAATAATCAAATAAAATCAGCCTGTAATGTTAAGAAGCTGTGCTGCTGTAGGGTGTCTGAGATTGTGCTACCATGAGCGTTTTTTTTCTTCTTCTGGGAAATATGAGCTGATAAGGACAGGAAGCTGGGAGCAACAGAGGGAGGAGGATCGAAGCAATGGAGCGAACAGGGGGAGTCCTAAAATATAAAACCAGCATTTTTCTGATGGCCACAGAAAGATTTCTAGCATTCACTCCACTTGACGGTTGACAGGGCTGGGGTGATTTTTCAAGAAGAGAGAAAAGGAATTCACATTTTAGGACTTTTAGGTATTTTTCAAGAGGGGTGTGGGGTATTGAAAGTATGTACCGTAAACAAGAACTCTTCATGGCTGAACCCAGACAAGAACCTCTGGTGAACGCTGTTATTTTATTTGTATTTTTTCATTGTCAAAGTGTCTTCGATAACAGATAGAAACCCATCCTTCAGCTGCTCTTTGTTAAGGGCTGGGAGTTTATTGCGTAACCTGATGCCCCTCTTCAGATTGCACACTCCACAGAGATTGAAGTAAACTGTGGGCTTTCTTCTCTTGTGTGGACAAAAGTGTAAACAGATGTCACTACAATTAAATAATAGTGACATTTACAGTAAAAAGCTTAATGAGTGAATACAACCAGTTTTTCCATGAGATACTTATGCAATCATTTTCCATTTCAAATTAAAGGCCTATAAACCCTTAAAGGAATGCTAGAGTTTTTAAAGATAATGTTAGTAATGAGTTGCAACTTGCAGCCAAAATGTGAAAGAAAATGTTATACTCAGTCCCACACAATATTGCAATATTTTGCACAATCTCTCAGCACTCAAAGTATGCGTTGTGGGAATGACTGTCAGCTACTACCACATCAAATTTTAGCTCAATATCTGTCAAAATGACTGATAATTATTTATTAGCTGTGTAGCAATCTTGAGTTTGTTTGATTTTAAGTTAATTAGCTGTTGATGTACGTCCAATAATTATTTTGTGATGGTTTCATTGAAACCCATCCACTGACTCATGAGATGTTTTGCTAACAGACAAACAGCACTGACTCAAAGAGCTAACGTTAAAGTTTTACACCAAGACATCGTGCATGGGAAGCGATTGGAGCGTTTGAAGGGGATGACTCTCAACTAACACCAAATGTTAGCTCAAGATCTACAAACTGGACAGAGTTGATATTTTTTGTGTTTGTTATTGTCAGCTAGCTGTGGCGGCCATCTTGAATCAGGTTGACTCCAAAAGTTAAGTTCTAGATGTAGCCTATCCACTGATTACTTTCCGAGAGTTTTGTTAAAACTCTAAACCGTTTTGCCTTTTGGTTGTGGGTGATAATTTAAAAAAGACCCCCAGCCGACGTTTGGGAACCCATTATTATTGTAGTAATATACACCAACTTAAAACTATCATGATTAACAACTTTTCCACACTTTGATTTTGTTGGTTTACCTTAGTACATTCACACATAAGACAGGAGAGAGAACAAGACGGCGTAACGAGTTCTACTTGAACGGTGAGCTATGAGAGCACTTCAGTTTAATACTGTTCAACCTATGGTCCACTATGGATTAAGAGGTGGGCTTAGGACCTTTATCTTGTTGTACTTATCATTAAATTTTAATTCACAGCTTCTCTGCAGAATCTGTTATGTTTGCCTCCAATTTACTGGTATCTAGAGAGTTTAATCCTTTGTTCAGTGAACTGTTTCCTATGGCTCTGGTCACAGTGTGAAGTCCCCCTCAAACGTCTTTAAATTGTGTTGATGCTTTTTCACTGTTATTTTAAATCCAGTTCTCAGTTCAGGCCTGAACTCTGCTCTGAATCACACCAAAGTAACATAAGGTGGTTTGTAAGCTTTTCAAGAACATAATCTTGGGGTGCAATGCAACTTTACAGCCTATGCTTTGTAAAGAAAACTGAAAGCTATACAAGAAGTTGGTACAAGCTATATTAGCAGCAAAAGAGAAATTAATTGTTATAGGCAAACTAGATACAGTGACAAACCTGACATTCATTCAACCTTTATTTATACAGGTTAGTCCCATTGAGCCTTGGGACTTGTTTAGAAGAGAGACCTGACATTCCCGGATGCGTTGCCTGCGTTCCGCCCTCGAATTAATGATTGCACGGGTGTGGGTCAGTACTGTACTAATGGCCCACACTCAGTTGGTGAGAGGTAGTAGAAACCTCTTTCACAAAATATTTCTGCATTATGGATGCAAAGAAAAGTGATTTTTTTTTTCACGTCTCAAGAAAATGTGAGCTTTCACTAAGAAGCCGGCACTGTGGAACCAAAGGAAACATTGTGTTTAGTTCAGCAGGGTTGAAGTAAATCACAGAACATGTGTTTGTCTGAATATTTTTTCTAAATCCTGCATATTTCAATTATTATTATTTATTATTTTTTTTGCAGGGGTAAATCATTTTAGCAGATATCATTGAAGATTTTACTCACATCACCTCTAAAGTTATACCTTTGTTGTACTAAGCTGACCCACTGGAGCTGATACAGTAGAACTGAGTGTGTGTGAGGGAGGATTTGTGCAGCCCATCATTCAACCCAACAATAACAATGTTACACTGATGATTTAACTATTTTTTTATGTACCGTCTTTTTCGGACTATAAGGCACACCTAAAATCCTTTAATTTTCTCAAAAACCGACAGTGAGCCTTTTAATCCAGTGCATCTTATGTATTCATTCTGGTTGTATTTACTGACCTTGAACCAATTTTATGTGATTATTGTGAAGAGATGAATAAAGTTTGACTTATCTGACTGTTTTGTTTCACTTAATGCACCTTACAATCCGGTGTGCCTTATGTAAGAAAACAAACCCATTCATCGATATTGCGCCTTATAGTCTAAAAAATATATAAGCATCTGACACACAGCTTAGCTGTTTCAATTTAGCTTGTGGGAATTTGCAGAATAATACTGACCTATCTGTACAACTCTGTTTCTCATGGTGCACTGCTAACTCAGCTCTGTGACTACCTTTATTATCCACACAGAGGTGTAACACAAGTTTCAACCCTTTATTCCTTTTCATTTATTTCACACATGAGACTGAAGCAGGGAGAAGGCAGCTCAGTCCGAGCTTTAAAGAGATGTGTTAAAGGGGTTATATTTAAAGTGACTAAAATTTATATCCGAGTGTTTCAATTTGCTCACATTGACGTGCAATTCTCCAAAAATTAATCTTATCGGCGTCTGAGAATCATCAAGCAACAAATATTGAAGTCTCTGAAGTTTTGACTTTGATTTGACACACTTGCTTTCATTAGTATTGCGTGCGTGCGTGCGTGCGTACGTCAGCCATGTTTGTGTCACGTTGCACCTTCTTAAGCAGGTGTGAGTCTGTCCTCAGGCCCAAGTCTGCTGCAGATGAATGGAGCAGTTTAATAATGTAAGAGATCTTTGAAGCTCCTCTGCTGTCCCGGGATATTATATTCTCCACATTTCCTGAAGGAGTAACTCAAAGGCTTCACACCTCGGGCCTCTGTCTTTAAGTAGCTCTCTCGAGTCCATCTTGTAGCACCAGGACTCAGTTGTAAATTATTTAGTTAGATATATTTATTCCAGAGGTGATTCTTGCATCCAGGAGGCAAAGAGCTTTGCTTTTGTGTGAAATTGTTGATAAGTGTGAAATGGAAATTCTGTTATTTTTACAGAAATGATGAATTTTATTAATGTCACTTTAAATAAGGAGAATTATCTTCTCTTCACAATATTTATGCCTAAATTTTGAGATTTTTTTTAAAGTGAGGTGGGTCACACAGCAGAGAGGGAGATGTACAGATAATTCAGAGCAGCGTCTTTACAAGGAGGAAATAATTTGCAAGAAACTAACAATTCAGCATGGCTCTGGTGGAACTAACAGAAGAAATAACTGTTGTTAATCAAAAACAGTATTGTGTTAGTGTTTTTGTTGATTTAAAAAAGGCCTTCAACACTATTGACCACACCATTCTCCTTGAAAAACTGAGTAAATATTAGAGGATTAGCACTATAGTGGGTATCCAGTTATTTGAATAATATAGACAGTTTGTACAGGTAATCCATGTAAGATCTGAATTTTGTGTTAATGGATGTGGAGTCCCTCAAGGCTCTGTGTTGGGACCAAAGTTGTTTAATTTTTATGTGAATGATCTGGTTTATGTGTCAGAGCTTTTGAAATGTGTTTTATTTGAAGTTAATAACACATTTTTTTGTTTGGGTGAAAATATTGAACAGATGTTGATGCAGGCAGAATTTGTAAAAATGCAAACTTGGTTCCAACTTAACAAGTTATCATTAAATTTGGAAGAAAAAAATTACATGATATTTAGTAATAGAAATAAAATTACCGAAGTCCCATTTAAAATTGACAGTATTGAAATTCATAGTTAATGAAACAAAACGTTGGGGTGTTGTTATTGATGAGAAGCTGACATGGGAATCTCATGTAAATTACTTAAGTATAAAAATAGCTAAATGAATTGCATTACTAAAGAAAAAGAGTTTTTGAATGACAAAGCTTTGTATATATTGTATAATGTCATTACTGTTCTATATTTAATCTATTATTGAAGTTTGGGGAAAAGCATGCAAAACCATTACAAACCCTATTTTTATTTGACAAAAAAGAGCTATAAGAATTATTAGTAGGAAGTGCTATGTCACCCAATAAATTTATAATTTCATCAGTTGAAATTATTAAAATTTTATGATTTGGTTGAATATAGTATTTTGCAAGTCATGTACAGTATAAAGCTCAAAAAATATTACCCCAAAATATACAATTAAAAATTGTTTAACTAAGAAAGTCATTATAACCTTAAGGGAATGGAAATGTTTGTAAAACCTCCATTTAGAACTAGTGTGAAGGAGCTGTATTGTGAAATTGCATCAATATCACCATAAAATTTTCTAAAACAATTTATATGTTTAAAAAGTTAAAATTGAAAAGTATGATAGAATGCCTGATGTTTTTTGTTTTTGCTTTGGAGATTGTTCAAGCCTGAGTTGTTTGTTTATTTTAATAAAAAAAATATATATATACGGGGCACATATAATAAGAATTGTCTTCTTCTTTCTGTACCCTTTTCTTTTTTTTTGTTTGATGATGATTTTGTTTAGTTTCTTTTAAATGAATGAATAATTGAATAAATACATAAAAAAGATGGAAGTGGGAAATTATCTGAAAGACACGTGGAGCTCAGAGAAGACATGGCGTTTGTGTGTATTAAATTATAAAAGCCAACGGAATGTAAAAAAAATAAAAAGAAGACAGGTTTGAAACATGGGAACTGCAACACAGATGGAGGTTTGACTCAGTCGTTAGCAGTCTTTCACCTCCCACTTTCACACTCAGTGGAACCTCATCAAGACTTTCTTCTGGATTTAAATGTGGAGTGTGCTGAGACAACACGTGTTTGAGCGCGCTGTAGCGGGCATTTTATTGGTCGCACAATCATGACATAAACTGTGCAACATTTTCTGTTGAAACAAATCTGCATTTGGTACTTTTTTGCCCTTGTGAAGCTGCCTTTGTGCAGACTCAGTTTCCGCATGCCCTCGTGTGTTAGTCCTGCTTCCTCCAGAAGCATCATGTAACATGTCTCCCAAAAAAAGAGTGTTCTCGAGTAATCCAATCACCTCGCTAATGGCTTCCAGGAGACATGGCTGTTTTCATTTTCTCACTGTCTGCTGGTGTATTTCCTAAATTTATAGACGTTAACAGTCAATTTGAATGATTGACTCAAGGTTAAAAAAAATAGCCTCATTTCCAGCTGGTGGGTAATTTGAACCATTTTCATTGACAGCTCCAAAAATCGGCCTATTTTCACAACAATATGTATTTATGCACACATTGTCCCCCTCCTCCCCTGATACCTTCAATATAATTTAATAATTCCAAATTTGATTTCCCTGTGGTTCCTCTCTAACTTCTTTTGGCCTTGGGCACGCATGAAGTAGGAGGCAAGAGGAGACAGAAGTGGGGCTCGTGCTCCCCTGTGAGCCAGAGGATGGGTTTTTGTGGAGTTATTTCTGTTTCCATCTGTCAGAGCATCCACAAAGTCTGCCCGACTCTGGCCGAAGTAACTGGGGCACTAAAGGGGAAGACGGAGGGAACACTGGTGTTGCTCCTTGGCTGGGCTTCATGCTAGGAGAAAATCTAAAGCAAAGCCAGTTTGCTTGTCCCCTAATTAACCAGACATCAGGAGGGTGTAAACTATCGATCAGTCTCTGCAAGGAGGCTTCATACTTGGTCTGGGCTGCCTATTCAACTGGTTGCACTCCACAGGAGATGTAGGAGGACAGGCAGCCTCCTCTGACGTCAGTGCAGACAGAGGACAGAGCAGCAGATGACATGTGCAAAAAGGAGTGGGAGGCTGAATGAAGCTCGCTCGTGAGTCACAGCACGGTCACGAGGGAGCCTCTTATAATGACAGGCTTTCAGCTTGAGTTCATAATGCATTCACTCTTTTGTGTTGGGTGCTATAATTGCAGAGTAAAACACGGGTGAGAAGAATTAGTAACACAGCGGGCTAGAATGTCTCTGTAAACTTGATGAACAACAACAATAAAAAAGGCAGCTTCAGGGAGGTGCTCTGCATTGTACGGTACTCACGCACCCGCTTCGGATGTTATCAAGCATTAAATGACCGTTATCAGTTATTATCATCCCCATACGCAGCGGTCAGATTGCCCCTCCTTTACCTCCTAGGAGGTTTAAAGGTATGTTGTCACCGTTACAATTGATGACAGCAGGCTCCGTCTTTAGCTACGTGGTTAGGTTTAGAGTATTTTCTGGTGTATAGGTCGCACCGGTGTATAGGTTGCATTGTCCAATTATCACCAATAGATTGGAAAAATCCCTAGATAGGTTGCACCGGTGCATAGGTCACACCTACGTTTAGCTCTGCTGCAAATGTCTACCACAGGAGCGCACAGCAAGGCTTTTAAGAAGATTAACACTTAAAAACAATTATTTGTTTGATAAAAATTATAGCAAATATGTGTCTGAACTGAACTTTTCCTTAATAAATGAACGTAATTGTGAAATGAGCTGGATTTAAAAATTTGTTTCACCGAAAGTGATAAGCCATATAGGTCGCACTGGAGTATAGGTCGCAGGCCTTGAAAAAAACATAAAAAGGTGCGACCTATACACCGGAAAATACGGTAAATGGTCTTGGGTTAGGTTTAGGGTCTTGGTTAGATTTAGGCACAAGGGTAAGGGGGTTAGGTTTAGGGTTGGTTCTCTGGGTCAGTTTTGAGGTTAGGTTTAGCATGCATCAGGGTATTTAGGAAAACAGTTACATAAGCTAAAAACACAAAAACACTACACTTCCGGGTTTACGGAAACACGCTACCTACTCACAGCGATAATAACGTTTTTTCAAACATGCTAGGAGTAAATTGGACAGTTTTGCCGCAATATATGGGGATGAGAACAGCTAATAACGCCCATTGTATGGACTGACAACATCCGAAGCCGCTGACTCACATGTGGTGATAAAGGTCAATTAGCTCCAATAACTTAAACACAAACATTTTATTTGACTACAGGTAGTTCAGAAATTGTTCATCTTTAACACTAAACATGTGTGATGCTGCTCTCTGACATCAGTACACTTATGCGCTAAAACATTAAAACCTTTGTCAGATGATCATCTTTTGGCAATCTTTCCTTTGGAAACTTTGTGTTTAAGGTTTGAGTCCTCATCCGCACATTGCTACAAATACAAAAACCCCAAAACTAAGCACTTCTCTGAGCCCAAAGTTGTCGATTTTCATAACCAAAGTTGAAGCTGAAGTTTATATTATTACACTAAAGCCAAATTATTTAATTTGAGATTTTGTTCTGTCTTTAAATTTAGTTCAGTCCAGTTTATTTTTATGGAGCCACTTACCAATGAAAGTCATCCCAGGGCCATGCGAGCAAAAAGAACAAGCCCCAGTTCAGTTCTAAACAGACCCAGATCTAAATATAATTAGTCAATTTAATCTACCATAATTATAGGGTTAATACAAAACAACTACGTACAGTACAATGATGTGCCAGATAGTAAAAACGGCTGATATTTTTCACAGTAAACTGTAAACTCACTGACCTTTGACCTGTTTTTACAGTTTTCTGGAGAACATGCTGCTCAGCTGACAATATACTGGTTCTGTGCAAATGTCTTAGGAAATCAATTATCTCAAACGTCAGGCTAAACATCCAAATTAACATGTGTCTTATTATATTTCTCTCAGACGCTGCCAACAAACATCAGGTCACAAGTTGGAAGTACCATTGAGTAGTCCTTTTGGGTAATACTTTGCAGGTCAGGAAAACAGTGTGTAGCAATCAAATTTCAAAAACAAAAATGCTTGGCTTAATTAAATAATGGGCCGAAAATAATCTGTTGGGGGAAAGAAAAAAAAGAAAAATAATAACTGAGGCTACTGCACACACAGCAAATCAAGCTCAGAAAATAAGTAGAAAAATGCAGTTGTTGGTTTTCTGTTCTGTTTTTAAGACTAATGTTAGGAACTATTGATTCTGCAGGTCAGCAGTTTTAATTTTGCGCTATTGGTTCATTAAATGACACAAAACAACCTTGCAATTTCAATTCTGGACCCAAAAAAATTATTAGACAACAACAAAATAAACCAGATTTTATGGTTTATCAAATCGCTGGACACTGCACTGACAGATTATTTATGAGCTCCCTTCTTCCAGATGTTGAAAAGTACATTAAAACTTGCAACTTCTGAGAATTTACTGTTAATAACACAGTTTAAATAAAAGGTGAAACAGTTTGTTCTGAAACAAGAAGGTGACCGTCATACGTTTTACCTTTTGGTACAGGCTCATCATTTAAACACGAGCTCTCAAAACCATAGTGACCAAAGTGCCGTATTTTCCGGGTTATAGGTCGCACCGGAATACAGTATAGGTCGCATTGTCCAATTATGCCCCTTTTCCACTTGGTGGCCCGGCTCGGATGTGACGTCATATTTGCGTGCCAAGCGCGCGTTGGAGAGCATTTCCACCTCACAGATGTGCGGCGCCGCGCCAAGATTCCGGACTCATCTCAGAGCAGGTCCGAGGCCGGCTGGACCCGAACCGTGAGGAGGAGGCTGGACTGAGTTTGAGGAAGTGGCTGCCGTGAGGGAGCAAACACCGAAGGACTTTACAAGATTAACATGGTAAAAACAATTATTTGTATTAAAAATTACAGCACACATGTGTCTTAAGCCGAACTATTCCTTAATAATTCCACGTTGTTGTCAAAACGGCAGGATTTAAAAAAGTAGTTTCGCCACGTGCACGCGCGCGCCCGCGCGCGCACGTGAGCCGTCTTTATTTCTATAATGTAGCTAAATAAACGCTTTAAAAAATATAGTTCATAGCTGACGTTATATCAAGAGGGTGCTTGAGCTTAACAGTTCCTTAATAATTTCACGTTGTGGTCAAATCAGCTGGATTTAACAAAGTAGGTCGACACATGCACATCACATGCACGCGCGGGTGGGGTCGATCGGCGTTCTTTGTTTTAAATGTAGCTAAATAAAAGCTTAAAAAATATATTTCATAGCTGCTTTATACCACGAGGGTTCCTCAGGTTAACAAGTCCTTAATAATGTCACGTTGTGGTCAAATCTGGATTTAAATTGATTTGTTTTGACTAATTCCAAACCTATCACATGTGCTTCGAAAATAAATTATTAAAAAATCGAATTTTAATTCAAATAACTCCAACAGCTTACAGTATGCACATAAACATGTAGTGATTACACTCTGTTGGTTTGAAAAATATCTGCTTTGTGGTTTCTGAGATCTAAGATATGTGTTAAATACTAGTAGAAAAAAAAAGCTAGGTCGACACACTTATGTCTATTAAAAATCGAATTTTAATTCAAATAACTCCAACAGCTTACAGTGTGTATATAAACATGTAGTGATTACACTGTGTTGGTTTGAAAAATATCTGCTTTGTGGTTTCTGAGATATTTGATATATGTATATATATCTTACATATATCTTATAAAAGATATCTACATATAAAACAGTTTCTAGACTGAATTACCGGTAACCATGTTTTTCTTTTTTTTTACAGTTAAGACGAAGAAGTCAACACCAGAATTTATCAACTTGTGTCTTCTGGAGGAAGCACATGAGACAACAGGAAAAAAATCATTTAGGTGGATGCAGTATTTATTTTTGTGCTTTTTTCACTTCTTAGTTTTCATAATAAACATTTTATTTCTTAAGTGGTGTCATTGAACAATAATTTCCTAAACATATTTTACAATGTTAAGTGTGTACAGTATAGTGTTTGTTTAAAAACATACTGGAAGTTAAGAATATTACACAATATTATTGTGGGCGACCGTGGTGTAGTGGTAATGGCAGTCGACCCCTGATCGGAAGGTTGGAGGTTCGAATCCCGCATCCGCCCACCATGTGTTGTGTGTCCCTGGGCAAGACACTTAACCCCGAGTTGCTCCCGGTAGGTCTGGATGGCGCCTTGCAAGGCAGGCTACCACTACCGGTGTATGAATGTCTGAATGAATGGGTGGATGGCTGGTATTGTAAAGCGCTTTGGGGCTCCTCACAGGGGGCTGGAAAGCGCTATATAAATAAGCTCCATTTACCATTCAATATTTTCCATTTGCATTTGACCTTTAAAGAATCATAAGAAAAAGATTATTAGATTTGAACAGCCATCCATCCATCCATCCATCCATCCTTCCTGTTGTCGTGTCATGAGTAGTGCAGCAGCTTTTGCCAGGATGCACAGATGTCAACATGAACCCATCCATCCATCCATCCATCCATCCTGATGTCGGGTTGTGGGTGCAGCAGCTTTTCCAAGGATGCACAGACGTCGCCGTCAACCCCGATGAAGCTGTTCTTGGATGCCCAAACGAGTTTCCTGATCAACAAACATTTAATTATTAATACTTTGTTTTTACGTTTAAAGAAACATGCTTTTAATGTTTATGGGACAGTTTAAACCAAATTATCCATTTGCATTTGACTTTGAATTAGCCCTGACAAAATATTACCGTTTAAATTTAATGAAATACAAACATTTAATATTACCTTACTGTAAAAATAGTTTAACTGATTACAGGGCAGTGTGATCAATGTGTTAAGCAATGTTAACAGGAACCTTGTGCATATATGAGAATAATCTTTATTATAAAGAAACAAAATGGAAAACACAGGGGTTTAAAACAAGCTGAAAAGTCTATAAAGTAAGATCAGAGCATTAAATAGCTCAAGGGACATTACCGCCAACAGGTGGTGAGACAAGGTTCTGCAGGGTGTTCTTCTTCTAACGTTTAGTGGTGGCTAGTAAATAGCTTGAGGTAACACTACCGCCACCACGTGGTAGGACGAGTGAGATTCTACACCCCGCCCACAGAAGGGCTGCAGATAGTGAATGGAGACAAAACCGTGCATGTGAGCCGATCCTAACTGGACCAGACCGGACCAGACTGGGCCGCTCTGAGCCGGTAGTGGAAAAGGGGCATTATTGCCCCAAAATTGGAAAAATCCATAAATAGATCGTACCGGAATATAGGTCACACCTACGTCACCGCCGACGTAATGCGTCATCCACCGCTGACGCGACGCGTCACCGCAGAGACAACCCGGAAATATGAGATAAGAGTGTTTAGCTCTGTTGCAAATGTCTGCCACAGGAGTGCACAGCAATGCTTTTAAGAAGATTAACACGGTAAAAACAATTATTTGTTTGCTAAAAATTATAGCTGACATTATAGCACAAGGGTTAGTGGTTTATTAGCCGAGTGGTTTATTAGCTATTTGCTAAAATATACATGGAAATAAAACGGAAGCTAACACGAGACGATTCCGTCTCTAAAAAACGAATAAAAATTAACATTTTATCTCAAATATTTCATACAGGGCAACAGTTTGTAAATTAAAGCCATATAATTATACTCTGTGAGCAGAAAAAATATCCGCCGAGTGGTTTATGAGCTATTTATAACATTATAAACGGAAATAAAACGAAAGCTAACCAAGACGAGTCCGTCTCTCAAAACACGAATAAAAAATCGAATTTTATCTCAAATGTTTCATACAGGGCAACAGTTTGTAAATTAAAGCCATATAATTACACTCTGTGAATAGAAAAAATATCCGCCGAGTGGTTTATGAGCTATTTATAACATTATAAACGGAAATAAAACTAAAGCTAACCAAGACGAGTCCGTCTCTCAAAACACGAATAAAAAATCGAATTTTATCTCAAATGTTTCATACAGGGCAATAGTTTGTAAATTAAAGTCATATAATTACATTCTGTCAGCAGAAAAAATATCCGCCGAGTGGTTTATGACAGTACTGTATATCTAAATAGTAGGTATCTGTTTACGGTAGCTAACCGCTAATAAAAGATCGTTTTTTTATTTATCTCAAACATCTCATAAAGCTACTCACTTGTAAATGTCCATACAGTGATTACATTCTGTAAGTTTCATAAAAATCCACTGAGTGGTTCTTGACTTATCTTGCTAACAAACAGCTAACAAACACAGAGCTAACAGTAGTTACCTCCAGAGCAGGAGGCCGGGCAGCGACAGAGTCAGTCCGAGCAGAGGATGCTTTTTTTCGGACACATGAGCTGGACCATGCTATTCAGCTGGAGCAGCTAACATGCTACAGAGCGGACCGAGCTTTCATCAAGGGAGGTAAGACTCGCGGAGGCGGGCTCTGTGTTTACATCAACAACGCATGGTGTCGTGATGCTGCTGTGGTCTACAAACACTGCTCACCTTTTGTGGAGTTCATGACTATTAAATGTAGACCGTTCTTTTTACCGAGGGAGTTTACAGCTGTTTTGATTGTTGCTGTATATATCCCTCCAAGCTCCAACAGCAAAGATAGAGGTGAGGCACTAAATGAACTATATGTGCACATCAGTGAGCAACAAACAGCCCACCCTGATGCTTTTCTCATCACGGCTGGTGATTTCAACCATGCAGATTTAAAGAGTGTATTACCAAAAACATACAGAAACATAAACTTTGCAACAAGAGGAAACCACACCCTGGACCAGGTTTACACCACCATGAAAAATTCCTACAGAGCCGTCCCCCTCCCCCACATTGGTGCTTCGGACCATATCTGTGTCATGCTAAAGCCAGCATACAGGCCACTGGTGAAAGTCACAAAACCAGTCCGCAAGCAGATACGAGTGTGGCCAGAGGGGTCTTCAGAGGCACTCCAGGACTGTTTTGACACCACAGATTGGAGTATGTTCAAAGAAGCTGCTACCACAAACAACACCACATGTCTCCAGGAGTACTCAGACACTGTATGTTCATACATCACCAAGTGCATTGATGATGTAACCAACCTTAAAACCATCACTGTTCGGGCTAACCAGAAGCCATGGCTGACAGCTGAGGTTCACAGACTCATGAAAGCCAGGAATGCTGCCTTCAAAGCGGGAGATCAGGTGGGCCTGAGGGCAGCCAGAAACAACCTGGACCGGGGCATCAGAAAGGCAAAGAGGCAGTATTCTGGGAAAATAGCTCACCGTTTCAAGGACAGCAGGGATACACGCAGTCTGTGGCAGGGAATACAGACCATCACAAACTACAAACCACCCCCCCAGACCTGTGACAGCTCAGCCTCTGCGCTGAATGAACTGAATGAGTTCTTTGCTCGGTTCGAGGCAAGTAACAGCACACCAGCACATAAACTCCCCCCCTCTCCTGATGGCCAGGTGCTGACGCTGTCCTCAGACAGCGTAAGGCGATCATTCATCAAGATTAACGCCCGGAAGGCCTCTGGTCCTGACAACATACCTGGTCGTGTGCTGAAGGACTGTGCAGGGGAACTCGCAGCGGTCTTCACGGACATCTTTAACATCTCACTGAGCCAGGCCATCGTCCCCACCTGTTTCAAAGCCACCACCATCATCCCTGTCCCAAAGAAGGCAACGCCCGCATGCCTCAATGACTATCGCCCAGTAGCACTCACCCCCATCCTGATGAAGTGCTTTGAACGGCTAGTCATGAAAAGCATCACATCTGTCCTCCCTGACTCCCTGGATCCCTTCCAATTTGCATACCGACCTAATCGCTCAACCGACGATGCCATCTCCTCTGCCCTTCACACAGCTCTCACACATCTGGACACGAAGGACTCCTATGTTAGAATGTTGTTCATCGACTTCAGCTCGGCATTTAACACCATCATCCCCCAACAGCTCATCCTTAAACTGGACAGTCTGGGGCTGAACACCTCAATGTGTAACTGGCTGCTAGACTTCCTGACCGGGAGACCACAGACAGTACGAATCGGGAGTAACACATCTAGCACCATCACATTGAACACAGGGGCCCCACAAGGATGTGTGCTGAGCCCCCTTCTATTCACCCTGCTAACACACGACTGCACACCATCATACAGCTCCAACCACTTCATCAAGTTTGCGGACGACACAACAGTGGTGGGTCTCATCAGCAACAACGATGAGACGGACTACAGGAACGAGGTGAGCCGCCTGGCCTTGTGGTGCGGACACAACAATCTCACTCTCAACGTGGAGAAGACAAAGGAGATTGTTGTGGACTTCAGGAAGAAGGATGCCCAACATGCCCCTCTGACCATCAACAGCACCGCAGTGGAGAGAGTAGACAGCACCAAGTTCCTGGGAGTGCACGTCTCAAAGGACCTGTCCTGGAGCAGGAACACTGCAGCACTGGCAAAGAAGGCTCACCAGCGTCTCTACTTTCTCCGCAAGCTGAAAAGGGCTGGAGCTTCAACCCCCATCATGAGCACCTTCTACAGAGGTGCCATAGAAAGTGTCCTGACCAGCTGCATCACTGTGTGGTTTGGTGCATGTACTGCATCCTGCCGCAAGAGCCTCCAGCGCATTGTGAGAGCAGCTGAGAAGATAGTCGGCACCTCCTTCCCCTCACTGCAGGACTTACACAGCAAACGCCTCACTCGGAAAGCCCACTGCATGGCAGGTGATCCCACACACCCACTACACAGCTGCTTCAGACTGCTGCCATCAGGAAGGAGACTGAGGAGTCTCCAGGCTCGAACCAGCAGACTGAGAGACAGCTCTGTTCATCAGGCAGTCAGGATGCTAAACACTCTGCCTGCTCTGCCCCCCCTCCCATTTGAACTGCCTTAACACTAAAACTTTCTCACACATTACCACAAAACACAAAGATTTTAACACTGGACTCTGTGTCATCAAACGGGTTATTCACTAAACTCTCGGTCATGTGCTCATACAGTTTGCACTACTTCTCATACTTGCACTAATGTTTGTATTACATCACTGCCTATAATCATAATACTGTTTACATTCTCTGTTTACATTTATTAATACTGTTTACTTTTTTTACTACTGCTTACATGTAATTACTACTGTTTACATTTACACTACTCTAATATCTACACCACTGCTGATACATATACAGTGTGCTCTGAACGGTCTTACTTAGGGATGCCCAATGTGCCTTACTGCATATGCCACTTTTTGCCTCTATAACAACATCAACTACTACCTCATACATATACTGTGTACATTAACTCATACGCTGCTTTGCCACTTTGCAAATGTCAATGCTAGAAACCTTTAGTTTATTTTAGTTATACTTTTTATACTCTTTTTTATACTAGTATGCAAAAACTCAGGACAGTATTATGTTCATTAAATGTTTAATGTTTTAGTTTTAGAGTTGGTGTAAATTTTCATACTCTTATACCACTATGCAAAAAACTCAGGACAGTGTTAGTTTTACTATTTTATGCTTATGTCTATTATTATATGTTTCAGTGTTTCAATGTTTAGATGTTTACTGTTGCACCGAGGGACTGAGAGAAACGCAATTTCGGTCCTGTGTATGTCCTGTACAGTACATATTGCAGATCTGACAATAAAGTTGACTTTGACTTTGACTTTTGAAACGGTCGGTGGACTCTCTGGAAGTGTCCCCTAGCGGACAAAAGTGGTACTGCACCATTTTCTGCCAAAATGAAAAAAATGGTCACATCTGAGCCAAAAACTGGTCTAAAAATATGGGGGAAAATCCATAAATAGGTCTCACCTCTCTATAGGTCGCAGGGCATGCAAATTAGGCAAAAAGCCGCGACATATATTCCGGAAAATACGGCATATAAGAATATTTACAGCAGAAGAAGAAATGTCAAAGACTTCAACAGTAATTTCAAACAAAAATACTCTGAATCTGAAGTCAGTGTGCAGAGATGCACGTGTTCTCAGATGTTTTTTGGCTTGGGTGAATTTGAGCAACTATGCAGCATCTGTTGTCACTGTGGGCATAACTCATGAAAGTTTATACTGTATCTGTAAATTTAGTTGTGTCAATATTAAAGTGCAAACAGAAAGTTTGGAATAAAGTTTTATTACAAGCTACAGAAAATAAGGGACAAAAGCATGGGTGTTGATTAAAATCCATACAGTAAGAGCGCATGGTTTTCCATACATTTACGAGCGCATGGAAAAATATACAAACCCACTGACCTGCTCAGAATCCATCCTCCACTCCCCATTTCTCTTTGCTCAGGATGCTCGCGGCTCCTGGGCTCAGCCATCTGTGATACTCTAAACCTCCTGACCTTGTGGTTCAGTAAATAAGACTCCAATGTTCCACTTCAACTTGGAGAATCGCTTGTTAAATCTTTGTTTCCTGTCATTTCTTACACCCATTTACCCTCACGTTTGTGTGCTAAATGAAACACACACAAAATCCAATATATTCAGGTTTCCATGACATCACACATCCCCCTTACATAATTGTATGGTATCCTGTCTGCTGCTTGTTAGGGCATTGTGTATCGTAGAGAGTACCTGTACTGCTGTTATTCTTTAGTGAAGTTAAACTTGAAAGTCTGTTTTTACTGTGTAGTAAAACTTGTGTTAATCTTTTATCACTTTGAAATTTACAAAGGGAAAATACAATAATTGGTGCAGACACCACAGAGGAAGTAAAAGAACAGACGTATCTGGAAAAATTATCCCACACTCTCATGTTTTATTGACTGGAGGAAAATACCACAGAAAGGATAAGCTGGTGACACTGTTTGAAATCACGAGAGGAGGCCCACGTGAGCAAACCCTGGTATTGTAAGAGAACTGAGAATTTATCATTTAGAAATTCCTGCGATAAGTTGTTGGATAAGAACTGTGCAGTGTTTCGGTTGTGGCTTTTGCCTACATAATTAACTGCATGGTCATTACACTGTTGCTATCCCCACTGAGCTGAGCTCCAAACAATGCTCCATGATTTCAGACCTCCTTTGGAAGTCGGTGGGTTGATCGAGGGGGGGTGACGATGGAGGCTGGAACTAAAATTACATGACAGTTATCCATCCCTACAACGGGATTTGCGCCCAAGTCCGCAGAACGCTGCTCCACCACCTCCCTCCACCCTGTCACCACCTCTCTTTTGGCTGCTGGCAGATTCATTTGCGCTTGACCTAGTTAATGTCTCTGGAGGAATAGAGTAAACACACATGCACAATGACTCCTCTCCAGAAAAACCTGGAATTTTCCAAATGTTACACACCCAGCTCACAGGCCAGGTTGAGAGAAACATTTTGGGCACATATGCTTTTACACAGGGAAAACCCCAAGACTGTTGCTTGATAAACACAATGACTTTATGTATAGCTGGTAGGCCACCTATAACTATTGAAACACCTTCCCTGTTTTTTATTATTAGACTTTTATTTATACAGGTTAGTTCCCATTGAGCCTTGAAGACTCATTTACAAGAGAGATCATTTACAAGAGAGACCTGTTACAGACAACAAACAGGCAGATGAAAAAAAGAAAACACGAGGATGGAGGAAGGAAGCCAAAAAAAAAAAAGTTTCACACCATTTCCTGGCAGGGAAATAGTACAAAAGATGCAAAAAAAGACCTCCAACATAAAACTGCAACATACATTTATGCATAGAGGTCAACAAAGTCGGTGAGTTATCCATAAACACTCCAGAAAGTTCCAAAGTTCTGATAATATGGTACAGTGTCTATCATCATCATGGTTCTGATAAGGCCACAGATGTCCTCGGGAAGGGGGCAGGCAGAGTTTCTAGTTTACATATCCTCCAGGAGCAATTTGAGTTAAGTTGGCCTGTCCAAGGCCAGTGGAGAGGCCAAATTCAGATAAACGACAATTGTTTGGGCCACTAGACTCTGTTTTCTGTCTGCCTTCAAGTTCTGCTGGTACACACAATGGCAAATCCAAACAGCCAGAATTAGTGGACATTCTGCCCGGTCCGTGCTCAATTGAGCATTCTCCAAGATTGAATCCTTCAGGCTGGTAAGCTCCAGGAGCTGCAAGTGGCCAATGATTCTCAGAATCACATCCAGCTTGCGATTGAGCTCGCTAAGCATATGAGCTTGAGGCATAGATTAATCCTTCACATAAGACTGGCAGCTTTACTATGGTCGAAACTGCTGCTGATGTATTCCTAATTTGGCAATATTCAAGATATCCATTGATTCCAACAAGCAGAAACTCTGTTATCATAAATCCAATAATGTACACATCTTCTACTTCCTCCATGGACAGAACAGATAGGCACACCATCTTTCACTCACTCCAGGGATCAATGACATACCCAGCTGCGTGGGTCCATTCAGGGCATGAGGGTTCTCCAGCACCTTTTTGTCTGGAGGAAACATTTTTATCAATTGCGTTGAGGGACCAACTGACCAAATCCTTAATCATTTTGATTCAGAAAATGTGTAAAGAGAGGCTCTGAGGTTGACAGGACAAGAGAGCAAAAAAAGGCAGGAGGGAGGGAGGGAGGATGAGAGCGACTGTCTTTGTAGAAGGCAAAAGAGAGAATGCTGAAGGTATATGTGTTCTGTAACAGGTCTGAACAACTATAAATAATTTTGACCAATGGTAATGTCCATATTATGGCTGTGGAGTTGTGTTTCTAACTGAGATCTCTTTGTTAGACTGAGTCTTTAATATGGGCAAGTAGTTTAAATAGTTGCAACTGGAGACGGTTAACACTGACCAGATATAATGTATTGACTAAAAGATTGAAACTATGAAATGGATGCAAACTTAAAGAAAATTCTTAACATGACCACATGCACAATGCTGAGTGTCATAGACTTGATTAAAACTGAATACCTGCTGGAGAATACTACAAAATCAGAATCAGACCAGTGAAGTCCTTTATGTTGCAAATTTTGGGCCCAGTTTTGTTGACTAGAGATCTGGAGAATTTATAAGTCACTGTCTCAGTTTCTTTGGCCTCTGAAACCATCGTTTAACAATATTTGCAAAGTTAACTAGCTACTGCCGCAGACAATAGTTCTTCTATTAACTGGCATATTTGGTTATGGAAAATGTTCGGATATGTGGCACATTCCAGGGCAAAATCCACAAGTAATGTGAACTTAGTGAATTTTGTTGTTGTTGTTTCAGAAGATTCTCCAAAGCACATTTTATTTTTCCAATTTTTGTCAGGCTTGAGTCAAGTTTCTTCCATTAGTCTCCAGACCTGAGTCTCAAAGGCTGTCAAGAACTGTGATCGAGGGTCAGCATGTGTGATCTGACCTTTCTGTGTCCATTCAACCCCCGTGCAAAAACAAACAGATAAGAAAAGAATAGCTACGATGCATTATTTCCTGACATTCTCTGTCCAAACCACATTTACCGGTACCTTGTAATTTAAGCTCCTGAATTTACCAAAAGAAACTAGCCATCCCTCGTCATTTGCTTCAGTATACAGTATTTTGGCTGATAATTTTCAACAGTTTTTGTAAAGCAATGATTTGTGGCAATCCCATGACCCAGAAGTCATAGCATGTAATGCTATTATAATTGTCATCATGTTTTGGCCAAATCTACTCATAATAATAATAATAATAATAATAATAATAATAATAATAATAATAATAATAATGAATTCAATTTATAACGCACTTTTCATTAACGAAAATCTCAAAGTGCTATAAAAATCAAAGATCAAATAAAAACAAGTGATAAAATCAAGTAAAATCAATGATAGTATCAGCTAAGATTAAAGGTAAAATCATGTGGAGGCAGAGTAGGCTCGCTTAAAAAGAAAGGTCTTTAAGCCTTGTTTAAAGTCAACCAGTGACTGTGGAGCTCTCAGGCAGTCAGGGAGGGAGTTCCATAGGCGGGGGGCAGCAACACAGAATGCTCGGTCTCCCATGGTCCTTAATTTGGTTCGTGGAATGTGAAGGAGATTACTGTTCTGTGATCAAAGAGACCGGGTGGATGCATATGGAGCTAGAATGAAAGGTAACACTTAGCCTTATTTAAGCATTAATAAACATATAATTAACATTGAAAACATCATTAATTAAGGATGATTTACACTTAATACACTATTCATTAACACACTTGTTAACGCTTTATACATAAAGAATAATGAGTTCCAAAACCTACGTACTCAATGTTTATTCATGCTTAATAACTCATGAATTAACTATGCTATCTATATTTGTGAATGCTCAAATTAATGTGCTTTCACCACATGTATTAAATGCGTACTAATTGTTAAATAATGTTTGAATTCACTATCTATTAATCCTGCAATGCATCATTAATTAAGGCAGTTGCTAGTAGTTACTTAAGTGTATTTGTGAACCCTTCTAAAGTGAAGACTATTCATTCTTTATTAAGGTTTTGTTAATGTTGAATAAATCCTAAATGACTGCAAGTTTCTTTTTTTGTGAACCCTTCTAAAGTGAAGACTAGTCATGGTTTATTAAGGTTTTGTTCATGTTGAATAAATCCTAAATAGCCAGAAGTTATTTTTCACTTGTGGAAATCAGACAAAAATCAAAGCAGGAGACGTTGAATACCAAAAACAGGTTTGTATTGACATTTTCTAAAAGTCAATAAAACATACATCTGTCAGTTAGATGTTCCCACCGCTAGTTAGAACGACTCCGTCACGTTTTGCAAAATAAAGAAACCGAGTAGGACTCGCTGCAGAAGAAGCCTGCAGTTTAACAAAACCGAACTACGTCCACACCGACGAATTAGTCTTTCCTCTCATCAGTGATGTCGTCAGCTTTCTCTTCGCTTGTGAAACTTTGTTCAGTCACATTCTGACGGTCATGAGCACTCGTTTGACTCGTTTTGAAGCGAAAACAACGCGCTTTGGAGACTAGCTTAGCTTTTAGCCTGCTATCGCTAACGCCTGCTGTTGGAGTGAGCGCTGCGTAACAACGACGTCACCACGCACGTTTTGTGTCACAGCTTTTTCTGTCCGGGCGGGTTGTTGAAGCAGCCGCTTCAACACGAACAGAAAAAGAAAAACGTCAGTGAAACGTTGTAAAATCCTATCATTTGATTTGTGACCAAAATGTTTTGCACTACTTTTCTTTGACACAATTTTTGCCACTTTAGTGACCTGCTACAGGTTGAGTGTTTCATGACCCAGGTTGGGTAAACATTTTAGATTTCCACAAGTGAAAAATAACTTGTGGCTATTTAGGATTTATTCAACATTAACAAACAAGCATTCACAAATATAGATAGCATAGTTAATTCATGAGTTATTAAGCATGAATAAACATTGAGTACGTAGGTTTTGGAACTCATTATTCTTTATGTATAAAGCGTTAACAAGTGTGTTAATGAATAGTGTATTAAGTGTAAATCATCCTTAATTAATGATGTTTTCAATGTTAATTATATGTTTATTAATGCTTAAATAAGGCTAAATAATGTGTAGTTATTATAAAGTGTTACCGAATGTCCTTTAGATAATCTGGTGAAGTTCCGTGTAAGCATTGGTGTGTAATGAGAGCAGTTTTGTACTGAATTCTGTAGGTGACAGGAAGCCAATGGAGGTTATGGAGAATGGGTGTAATATGTTCAAATTTACGAGCTCTCAATGAAATCCTTGCTGCACTGTTTTGAATATATTGAAGCTTCTGAAGGTTTTTGCCAGGGATTCCAATAAACAGGGAGTTGCAGTAATAATAATAATAATTTTATTTAAAAGCGCCTTTCAGGACACCCAAGGACACTTAACAAACCAACACAGTGTAATACAGAGCAAACATTCGGATTACAAATGTGTTAAAAAATATATATGAAATAGCGTAATGTGTATTGTATTAGTTAGAAAATTAGAAAGAGTTAGTCATTTTGTACTGTTGGTTGAAGATTATTATTGTTTAATCTGATTGTTGGAAAAAGTTGGTTGAAGATTATTATTGTTTACATGGTTGATTATTGTTGTTTAATCTGATTGTTGGAAGTAAGGGGCAGATATAATAAGATTTATTCTTCTTTCTGCTACCTTTCTTTTTTTAATATTTTGTACACTATCATTTATGAGATTGTCTTGTATTGTTTCTTTTGTAAAAAAAAGAACAAATTTAATAAACATGAACAAACATAAACATTATCAGCGACAAATTGAAATATAGTAGTAGCTCGACAGTAGTCGAGCCTGGAGGAGACAAAGGCATGGAGGAGACAAAGGCATGGACGAGTTTCTCAGCATCAGAAAAAAGAGATGGGCGAAGTTTGGAGATGTTTCGAAGATGGAAGAAGCAGGTTTTAAACAGATGCTTAATGTGATTTTCAAATGTAAGATGTTACATTTGTCCATTTTTATTCCAAGGTTTGTAACAGAGGTGGAGAGGGGGATGTCTTGTCCAGAAAAGGAAATTGTTGTTATAGTTGATGTTTGTACCTGGTGAGGGGTGCCAATCAGTATGGCCTCAGTCTTGGAGCAGTTTAATTGAAGAAAGTTCTGATTCATCCATGCCCTTATTTCCTCCAGGCAGGTAGAGAGGGCAGTGAGTGAAGATGGAGATGACAATGGGGAAGATGAGGATGCTCCAGTCCTGATGTAAAGCTGTGTATCGTCGGCATAACAGTGAAAAGAAATGTTGAACTGATTAATAATTTGACCTAAAGGCAGCATGTAGAGGGAAAACAGCAGGGGCCCCAGAACTGACCCCTGAGGGACACCACAGGAGACACAGACTGTCTGGGATTGCCAAGACTAACACATTCCAACCTATTGGAGAGGAAAGATTTGAACCAGTCCAGGACAGTGTCACAGAGACCGACCTCCACAAGAAGACGGTGGAGGAGGATACTATGGTCCACAGTGTCGAAAGCTGCAGTGATATATAATTACCGGTATGCTTGCTCATTTACTTATTTTTTTTATACCACAAACATTCAGAACAGGATTTTTATCTCCTGTCTAATGTCTCCCATATAAATTCAAGATCATTTTATTGAAATAGACTGTTCACATTGTAAAAATTGCATAATATGATCCATTTTCTTAAGTACATTTTAACCATATTTTGGTCAAAAATACCACAGAGATCTAGTACTAAAGTTCTCTTCTCAGCCATGATTTGCAGCTTTTGTATGAACTGCCAATAGCTCCACTCCACACTCTCTTTAAGAAGAGTTTTGTCTTTTGAGATTGACTGTATGTTATTATGGCCAGTTAGCTCAGTTGGTTAAAGTGTGGTGCTAACACCAAGGTTACAGGTTGTAGACTGTTCCTGAAATTCTCCCCCTGGGATTAATATGGTATCTAAGAGATTTCAAGTGTAATCCAAAATTTAATTTTGACGCATCTTTTACTCAACATCCTCCAAAGTACGGTATTTATCAGATATTATTATTAATAATAATAATAATAATAATTCTTTATCAATTTCATATCCTAAAAACAAATTACTATAATTATATTTACAACAATTATATTTACAACAACAACAAAAAGAAAACCAATACAATGAAATGAAATGAAAGGTAGCAGAGAGAAGAAAAAAATTCTTATATCTGCCCCTTTTTTCTCATAAATAAAATTCAAACAATAACATTCTTCAGTTAGTAAAACAATAAGACAAAAAATGAAATCCTTCTAGAACAATAATTCATATGAGAACACATTACAGTATACAGTTTCATATTTTTTTAGCAATCCAAACTTTATCAATTTCTTAAACATGTACATTGACGTGGCACTTTTAATATCATTTTCCAGATTATTCCACAATCTCACTCCTTGTATCAAGGTACATCGTTCTTTCAAACTGGTTCTAAATTTAGTTGTTATGAACATCTCCGTCCCCTTAAGATAATAGCAGTTTTCTCTCTTTGAAAAAAATATTTGGATGTTCAAAGGTAATGCATTTTGGTGAGCCCTATACATAACTAATAAAATTTTATAATCAATCAAGTCATGAAATTTCAATAATTTCAGTTTACAAAATAATACATTATATGGATGATGGCTATGTTTTCGAGTGATAACTCTTTTTGCTCTTTTCTGCAAAACAAAAACAGACAGATAAATATGTTAACTACTTTAGTTGTGTTTTTATTCTCTGACACCTGGTCCACATTGAAACAAAGTTTTCCAACACAATCGTTTTATTTGTCATCTAGAAAAACATATTTGTATCTGTGGCATCATTTCTAGAATGGTGCCACTATGTCTGCATCCACATGAAAACGCGGGCGCTGTAACGCTGCAATAAATTTGTCCAAAACAGGAAACAAGACATGGATTATGTGCATAAAGCTTGCATGCTGATTGCTAAATGTAAAAACAACAAGAAAAGGTGGATGCCCTTATGCCACAGGTTAAATTCAAAGCTATTGTTTAAAAAAAATGTGTTCTGATCATCTGCGCAAAAACCCCAATTTGGTTGTTCAAGATTTTTTTCACTCTGGAACCCATTTTCAAAAGATTTTGTCTTGAGGCTCCTGAAATGCTGTTTCTGTGCACACAAGGCTAAAACAATAAAATCCCTTTGTTCATAAAAAACTAACGTGTGGACAGCCCCTGATACATTCTACTTCCATTTCCTTTTTCTGTTCAGTCACAAGCGTTTGTTACTAATTCCTGTTTTTTCAGGTCAGTCTTGCTGTGAGTGTTGAACTCGCCCAGGTTGAAGTAACGTTACAGGCTGATATAAAAGTTTAAATCACGTTGACATGCCTTTGACATTTACTTAGTCATCTCTGAAGATAACTGTTCAAACATTTCTGTTACGTGTATTTTGGCTAATGTTTTGAAAATGGGCTGATGACTGAGACTTTAAAGGGGACCACACATGCAAAATTCACTTTTTAATGTTTTTTTACTAAACTTTGGGTATTTACTTCATAAAAAAACAGTCCTTGTGCCAAAAAAATGCACCCAGTGGTTTATTTACTCTAAGTAGATTTATTTTACTGTGATGAAAACGGTTCGTTTTTGAAATAAAATGGAAGTCAATCGCGCCTGTGACGTCACAGGCGCGAGGACAACCCACCTCAAACCTGAGTCCAGCCCCTCACCTGGTTAGGCTCAACCCACTTCTGTATTAAACACATGACTGTTGTTTTTCATGATTTCATCTCATCTTTTGTTTATATGTTATTAATTTCATGTGTACAGCACTTTGTTGCAGCTGTGGTTTTTTAAATGGCTTTATAAATAAAGTATAATTGTTATTTTTATGTTTTTTAGTTCAATTTTTAGTGTATTTGCGATCTCTCCCAACGCGCCGCCGGCAAAAATTAAACGAGCATACCCCCGGCGTAGAGACCGGTTGCGACGGGACCCTCTTCTGGCGCCATGGAGCGGAGCTTCAACTGTACAGCCTTGCTGCAGCCTCGCAGCAGCCTCGCAGCAGTGAGGACCTTCCCCTTACGGATTAATTTACGGGAGACACTTGGTGAACTTTGTGTTGTCTTGACTGGAACAGCGATAACGCCCAAAGTCTCCGAGCGGAGCTGGCGAAAACCGGAAGAGGAACAAGCTAACATTAGCTTCGGATTCGGGTGGTCTAATGCTAAAAGGAGCAGCAAACTGCGGCGCGCTCAGACGGGTTTCGGTAAGTTATCTTAAGCTAGCACTAACAGTAAGTCAAATGAGTAATAAAAAAAGAGCTAATTTTAAAACAACAACACATTACAGATACTGGCTGTTACGAGGGCGTAAACAGATCTTTGAAGGGCGTGGACTTCAGAACTTCTATCAGAAACCGGTCGTTCAAAACGAAAGTTAAAACTGGCAG
Source organism: Garcialebias charrua (assembly GCA_038048925.1). Lineage (NCBI taxonomy): Eukaryota > Metazoa > Chordata > Actinopteri > Cyprinodontiformes > Rivulidae > Garcialebias > Garcialebias charrua. Next base: position 83,674 of record JBBPBX010000707.1, on the reverse strand, counting down.
AATTAAAAAGGGTATAATTGATTATCTAAGAATTATTTTGTGCATTAAATTGAAGGAATAGGGTCTAGATAGCACACAGAAATAACATAAAAATTTAAAAAATGCATCTGAGGTCCCCTTTAACTTTTTTAAATATTATTTATTCATTTGTTTGACCAGTGTAAAAACAGCAAAGCCTTACCTCCACTTTATTTATGGGTATTTTGCTGGTAAAAAAAAAAAAAAAACATTTAAAAAAAAAAACAGTGAGCTGCAATGATCTCTTCAGCATTATACAATTGCTGCACATTCACAGAACGACTGACATTAATTGGGCAGCATCTCCTTGGCTCAGGCTCGCCTTAGGCGGATCAGTTGCTCCGTTCTGTTGTTCGGTCAGGCATGGCATCAGTAACATCAGTAGGCCCTTTGTTTAAGAGCTCTTTTTAATTATCCAGAACAAATTATTTTTAATGTGCTAAAAGTGTTTGTTACTTATTAAAGAACGAAGAATGTTGTGATGGTTTTCTGCTGTCGGTGTGTAGGGACTCAATGAACAAGAAGAAACGTTTGGTTTAGTGACTGCGAGCAGACTGTGTTGCATTTGTGGAGCATCTCCTTTTTTCGGTTTGCTTGCTTCATGAATTTATTCATTCAACCTTTATTTATACAGGCTAGCCTCATTGAGCCACGAGGACTCATTTACAAGAGAGACTTGTTCCAGACAGAACAAATAAAGTACAGACAACAATAGCAATTATAACAATAAATTACAGTAAAATTGCAGTTAAAATAAGAGTAGTGTGTAAAACAATAAATCGGGTGCTGCAAAACAGGGTGAAATACTAAAAACAAGAACATATTTGCTTTGATTTTTCTCTTAACATTTTCAAATGTTTGAAACCCTTTAAAGAAATCAAGGTGGACGGCTTCAGTTCCTGTTGCAAGGTGTTCCAGGTTGCAGGAGATGAGTAGGAAAAGGCCTTTTTGCCAAATTCAGTCTGCACTGAGGGCATTAAAGACAACAGGCTTTCAGATGTGATGGTAGAGAAGGGGTCTGCAACCTGCGGCTCTGGAGCCACATGTGGCTGATTTATAAAGGGGTGGCAAGCTCACCACGGTATCTGTCGTGTACTGAATATAATTCATGAAAAATATGAACATCCCGATACAGCTTTACTTTCACTTGATGCAGAAAAAGCATTAGATAGAGTGGAACATAATTACCTCTACAAAGTTCTTTCTCAATTTGGCTTGGGTAGTTATTTCATAAGCTGGATTAAAATAATTTATAATAAACCTATAATGCCTCAGTTATAACTAATAACATTGTATCTAAGTCATTTAATCTAGCTAGGGGCACACACAAAGGCTGTCCCCTCTCACCCCTCCTCATTGTTCTGGCAATTGAGCCATTGGCTATTGCCATAAGGAATAATCAAAACATACATGGTACCAGAATAAAAAAGTATTGAATCTAAAATTGGACTCTTTGCCAATTATATTATTTTAATGTTGTCCAATCTGAATTGCTCAATCCCCCAACTACTTAAAACTATCACTGAGTTTGGTTATATTTCCGGTTATAAACTTAACAAATCTAAATCTGCCATCCTATTTTTAAATCAGGCTGAAAGAAACACTCCACCAATTCACACCACATTTCAGGAGGCAAAAGACAGCCTTACTTACTTAGGCATTAAAATTACTCCAAAAATAGATGATCTGGTTTGTGCAAACTACATGCCGGTGATTAACTCAATACGGAAATCACTTGGCCATGGTCTTGAGCCGGAAAAGTGTAGAGTGCCCTCTCCGGGTCAGGGAGGAGGTCCTGCCCCAAGTGGAGGAGTTTAAGTATCTCGGGGTCTTGTTCACGAATGAGGGAAAACTGGAGCGTGAGATCGATAGGCGGATAGGTGCAGCGTCCGCAGTGAAGCGGGCGCTGTACCGGTCTGTCGTGGTGAAGAGAGAGCTGAGTCAAAAGGCAAAGCTCTCAATTTACCGATCGATCTACGTTCCCACCCTCATCTATGGTCATGAGCTTTGGGTTGTGACCAAAAGAACGAGATCTCGGATACAAGCGGCTGAAATGAGTTTTCTCCGCAGGGTGTCTGGACTCTCCCTTATGCCGGGTTCCCACCGAACACTTTTCGCGCTGTAAAAAAGCTCCCAACGCACTGTGTTGGCTGCTTGTCAACAGATGTCTGTTCACATCGAACGCGTATGATGACGCGCAGTGGGAGCAGCGTCTGGCTCCTTTTCAGTCAGGTTTGTTTTGTTTCTTGTAAACCGGGCAGATAAGATCAGCTGTTCGTGAGCCCCGTTACTACTTGAGTGGGTTTTCTACTAGCCGAACTGCAGCTCCGAAAGTCTTTGTTGAGATTCAAATGTTTTTTTATGTTTGGGGTGATCGTACGCTCAAGCGGACAGTGGCAACTGTAAAAATGCCAAGTTTCTTACCGGAGGCTGGTTTCTTCATGGAGGCTCGTTGGGTAAGTTTGAAAAGTCAAAAAAAAAAAGTCCTGTTGTTGTTGCGTCATCACATAGCAGAGGCTCTCCCGATTGGTTGCTGCGACGCGGCGAGCAGCCGAAGTAGGTCAAAGTTCTTTTAAATGAACTCCGGCAGTCGCTGCTTGGACGCAACGCGGGCGCGGAAAACAGCTGCTGCTCACTGCTGCGCTGCTTGAACTGCTGAAGACGCGCCGCGTCACGCCGCGCCGCTCCAAGATGCGCGGCCACATAGACTTTCAATGTAAAGTGGCTGCTTCGGCGGCGCGAAACGCGTTTGGTGGGAACCGGCCGGCATCAGAGATAGGGTGAGAAGCTCAGTCATCCGGGAAGGACTCAGAGTAGAGCCGCTGCTTCTCCACATCGAGAGGAGCCAGTTGAGGTGGCTCGGGCATCTGGTTAGGATGCCTCCTGGACGCCTCCCTGGTGAGGTGTTCCGGGCATGTCCCACCGGGAGGAGACCCAGAGGAAGACCCAGGACACGCTGGAGGGACTATGTTTCTCGGCTGACCTGGGAACGCCTTGGGATTCCCCCGGAAGAGCTGGCCCAAGTGGCTGGGGAGAGGGAAGTCTGGGCCTCCTTATTTAGGCTGCTACCCCTGCGACTTGACCCCGGATAAGCGGAAGACAATGGATGGATGGATGGATGGATGGGAATCACTTGATAGATGGTCGACCTTGCCTATATCTATGATTGGCCGTATAAATATTCTTAAAATGAACGTACTTTCTAAATTCCTATATCTTTTCCAGGCTATCCCCCTTAATCCTCCCGACATTTTTTTAAATAAAATTCAAACAATCCTCAATAACTTCATTTGGAACAACAGACAAGCCAGAGTACGTTTATCATTATTATATCTTTCATATGATAGAGATGGGCTAGGTGTGCCAAACCTCAGATGGTATTACTGGGCTGCTCAACTTTCCAGTGCATCTTGTTGGTTTTCACCATTTGTCCTGTTGTGGGTAAATATAGAAAATATAAATACCAGTACCACTCCCTTATCCCTAAATTCATAGCTATACTCAAGGAAATGCAAAGAGTTATTAAAAAACACTTCAAACCCATTTGTTAAAAACACTATCTGAGTATGGTACGATGTACATAAATTCAAAAATGAAATACCAACATTATCCCAATTCCCCCCGATCTGGGGCAATATGTCATTTGAACCAGGTAGGAAATATATGGGTTTTAAAACATGGTATACTAAGGGTTTACGCAAAATCGCAGATTTATTTGATGAAGGATGTATGGTCAGCTTTGAAGATTTGAAACAGAAATTCATCATTCCAAATAAACATTTTTTAAAGTTTATGCACATTAGAAATTTCGTCTTGAGTATTCAAAAGTCGCTAGCATTACCTACCGGTACTCTTACTTCTATAGAAGAGCTAGCAACGAATTGCCGTTTGAAGAAGGGCCCAATATCCCACTTTTATAACAGCATCAAAAACAGCTCCCAGACATCCTCAGAACACATATTAGATGTAAATTTGAGCAGGGTTTAGACTGACACAAATTATCATCAATAATTCACGGGTTCTCACTTTTTCAGATTATATTATAATTCTGTGATTCGGTGATGGGATGTAAAATACATGAAACATTAATTTATGTTGAAACAGCAGAGCTGAATCATTTAATTAACAAATCATTAAATTACATCACACATATGTACATGGTTGATCGATCAGGATTTCCTATAAATTTACTTCAGCAGATGAAATCACGCGTCTGTAACTTCTATAGAACACACATAACTGGTCTTAGTATAACTTATCTCTGCAGGCACATTAACTTAAAGTTTTCTGGCTTAGGAGGTAAAGAGAAAGTTTAGGAGGAAGAATGGAAGAAAATGGAGGATGAGGAGAGGTATATCTTGATGTGTTTTTAACCAGGAAAAGCACACTCTTCGTCGGCTTCAGCTAGACTCTTGCCCGCGAGGAACAACAACTCTTTACCTTGCGAAGATTCTTCATCTCGGCTACGGTAAAGTAGATTAGCCTCAACGTACACAGACCGTCTGTCCATGCTCACATTGTTCAGGCTTCAGCTCATTCACCTTCCAGCGGCTTCCATGAGATCTGCGTCGACCTACCGAAGTAATAATAATAATAATAATTAATTCAATTTATAACACACTTTTCATTACTGAAAATCTCAAAGTGCTACACATATATTGAATGCTACACACATTCATAAACCGGTGGCGGCAGACTACCATGCAAGGTGCTTTCCAGTCCTACCGGGAGCAACTCAGGGTTAAGTGTCTTGCCCAAGGACACAACGACACATGGTGCGGGTCCCGGGAGTCGAACCGCCAACTTTCCGATCGGGAGACGACTGCCATTACCACTACACCATGGCCGCCCAGTAGCGACCTCAGTTCCGGTTTGGCTTTTCAAGATAAAAGATTCCTTGAAGGAATTTCACTAAAGTGAAGCTGTTTACAGCTCGAAATGGATTTATAACTGGCATGTTATAAATCTTTAACTAATGACGTGTCCTTAGCGTTCGACAGATGTTCATTCAGCTCTTTGGGGAACCTCATGGTTTGAGTTCCTCAGCAGACTCAAGAAAAGCAGGAAGTTAGGGTTTTTGTAGAGAGCTTGGCCCAGTTAAATCCACTCCGCTCATTGGTTGTTCACCAAAATAAAGGAGTGAATTTACAGGTCAGAGAGTTGAAATTATGAAGGTTACTTCAGGATAGGAGAGGAAGATTGTGTTTAGAATGGACAGAAACCAGTCGGCCAGTTATACAGATAACTTGATTAGACTTTGATTCATGTGTTAACATTTCTAAAACAAATCTGAAAAGTACAATTTGACATATCTCTCAACTTTGCCATAGTTCTTTGACTAAGACATACAGTTTAATTCATCATATGAAGAAGTGATCAACATTGGTACAGCATAAACCAGTTATTCTGTTAATTCATTCTGAATTAACACAAATTAAAAGGAAGTCTCTTCTGATTGATTTGTGTCTTTTGATTCAAAATACTGTAAATGTACCGTATTTTCCGGAATATAGGTCGCACCGGAATATAGGTCGCATTGTCCAATTATTGCCAAAAATTTGGAAAATCCATATATAGGTCGCACCAGGGGCGGACGGCCACTAGAGGGCGCCCGGGCGCTGCCCACCTGGAACCTCTGCAGCTTCACCATTTGAAGACTTAATTTTTTTTAATAAAAATGAAATAATAAAATAAAAATATTTCGAAATGTATGCATATATGTTTTTAGTTGTGTAGGATAAATATTTTATGAGTAATGATGAGTTATATTGTTTGTTTCAAAACATGTTTTCTGATTGTGATGTACTTCCGGTCCTCTGTGGGCGCCGGCAGCTTATCCATTGACTCTCATTATAAGTAGCGCATGCGCAGTTATGCCCCATTTTTACAAAACTATTGGAGTCTTCAGAGCGCAGTTTTCGCCGCCCTGGAGGCTTGGACTCGTCTAACGTGAACGCTGCCTATTGACAGCGTGTTTCCGGTCGTTTATTTATTTATTTAAATTTATTTATTTATTTTTCTGGAAAATGAGCTGTGTACTGACAAGCAGGCTGGCTGCAGGTACGTTTTGAATCATGAAAGCCCTTTATCTAATGTCTATTTGCATTTCTGACTTATATGCCTCTCAATTTTTATATAGCTGTTTGTAAAAAAAGCCTTCAGCTGACTGTTTATTCTGGTGAATTTGTTTGTGGAGCTAACATGCTAATGCTAGTTTTTATCTAATGCTTATATTATTATATTACTATTCCTGACTGATATATGCCTCTCAACTAGATCTTGCAAAAGTGTTTTCTAAACGTTATGTGTTTAACAAAGGCTTATTCTTACATATTATTATTCAATTATTGTTGGATTTTGAGCAGATTTAGCTGCATCTGACTGAATCTTTTCTACTGTTTAAAACTGAAATCGGTCCTGCAGAAAAATGTTCTGATACCACATTCAGTAATTATCTAAAACCAGAAAGTTCTTCACTCAAGAGACTCAAATGCACATTTGCATCTTGAAGTCTTGTCTGATCATTATTCCAAAGAACATCACTTTTGAAAATCTATTTAGGAATTACTCAGTTTTGAAGCAAGTTATTTTAACTCCAGCTTGTGTACAAAACATGAGCTGAAGTGACGTACAACCTGTTAAATATCTGACAATATAAACTTTTTATATTCAACAGATGTCTGCTATATGGTTTTATGAACCTCACTGTTTGTAGCAGCCCTTAAAGAGAAATGTTCTTCCACTACAGGACACGATGATGATGAGGGAACCTCTGGTGATCCAACCTGGATGTGAGAAGTGGGGAGACACCACTGAGCCGAGATCAGATCCAAACACCGAACAAGTTGTTCCAATGAGGCACCGAGGACGGAGGACAGGAAGTGATCCACGTTGAAACCATCAAATGAAGGAGCTCTTTGTTCAATCATCCACACAGTTACATTTCTCTGACTGATTGATTTGTTTTGACTAAAATGGTTAAAATAAAACTGGGCTCTCAGCCTGTCTTAAATCAAAATACACATTTTTTTTGGGTGATACATCAATAACAATAATAATAATAATAATGAATTCAATTTATAACGCACTTTTCATTAATGAAAATCTCAAAGTGCTCAATAAGAATACAAGTTAGAATGTGTTCAGTGAACATTTTATTTTCTTGCAAGAGAGTCACAGCGCCAAGTCACAACAGAAGTTGTCTCAGGGCACTGAACAGAAACAATCAAATATAAAAATAATAAGTTAACAGAAACTTGCTGCTGCTGGTGGTGGAACCTACACAAGACTTATCCTTTGCTGTCAGATTTTGCATTTTCATATTTGTGTTCATTCCACATCCAGCAAACATGTTGTCCACTGCAGGAGACACTGTCTGTCCAGAACACTCAAACATACTACCTGAGAAGTTGAGGAAAATGATCATATCTGCTTCTCAGGTAGTATGTTTGAGTGTTCTGGACAGACAGTGTCTCCTGCAGTGGACAACATGTTTGCTGGGTGTGGATTGAACACAAATGAGAATGCAAAATCTGACAGCAAAGAGCAAAGGATAAGTCTTGTGTTGGTTCCACCACCAGCAGCAGGGTGGGACTGGTGGAACGTCCTGGTCCATCTGCAGCTCTCTCTTTATGTTCTCTTCCTCAGCTAAAGCTGGACAGACTGCAGGGAGGTGTTTCCTAAACAAACAACAGGTTCATCAGTATTATCAGTAAAAAAAAAGGATTATTAAATCATTATTAAGATTGAGAATGTATATAATTTCATCGTACACTCTCCTCCTCCACTCCCTCGTTCTCAGACTGCATGGTGACCCCCATCATCTCTACAGTATTCTTCTGTTGACCACAAAGAACAATTACTTGTATTTAGTCTAAAAAAGCTAAGTCTGGTCCTCTGTACATTCTTTGAGATTAAATGAGTTTTGTAATTTGTAATTACATTATAACGTAATTACATTAAAGGTTCAGTCTGCAGTTTCTGTGGAACTGCAGCACTTAGAAAAAATTTCAACAGGCAAAGCATTCTGATCCCTCCCCCTCACCATGGGAGAGCAGAGCCATATATGGCTCTGCTCTCCCATGGTCTGCTGAAATTCAAATTCAAGCTCTGTTTTTATTGGCTGATTCAAATTCAAGCTCTGTTTTTATTGGCTGGTTACAAACTCTGTTTTTATTGGCTGGAAAATGGCGTGTCACCTTTTCTTTTTAGAAATGCTTATTTACCACCTGGAGAAGCAAGGGGACAATTATTTTTTTTTTTTTCAGAGATTACCTGGCTAACATCAGTCTGTCAGGAGGTAGTGACAGAGTGAAGAAATATGTTTATAAAAAAAGCTACATACTGAAGCTTTAATTATTTATTTGCAATGAGTTTTAACAAGTAGCAAACATTGAATGTCCAGAGGACCAGGCTTAGCTTTTTTAGATTTTTCTACCTGGATTATTGAGCATGCATCAGGGTACAGTACTTGTATTTAGATTTCAGATTTTAATAGCAGAAAATACATTTGTGCATGAATGACAATTCACCTGCTCAGTTTTCTCTGGTTCTGCTGCCAGACACGTCATCCATCTAGGATCCATGCATCCATCCATCTAGAGCAGAGCAGCTCTTCTCCACCTTATAACAAGGTGGGATCAGACCCGGCTGCAGAAACAATTCAAAGGGGGGGCATTCTATTTTTTCAAGGGGGCATATTTTTTTCAACAAACATTTTATTTGCTTCAAGTTGAACAGCGGCTCTGTGACCACTCCTAATACAGTGCTGTGAAGAAACTTCTTCTTCTTCTTTCGGCTTTTCCCTTTTCAGGGGTCGCCACAGCGAGTCATCCTCCTCCACCTCACTCTGTCCTCTGCATCCTCTGTCCTCACTCCAACTACCTTCATGTCCTCTCTAACTGCATCCATATATCTCCTCTTTGGCCTTCCTCTGTGTCTTTTTCCTGGCAGCTGCATTTCTAACATCCTTCTACCAATATACCCACTGTCCCTCCTCTGGACATGTCCAAACCACTGTCCCTCCTCTGGACATGTCCAAACCATCTCAGTCTGGCCTCCCTAACTTTATCTCCCAGTTGTTCAACATGTGCTGTACCTCTGATGATCTCATTCCTAATCTTATCCATCCTTGTCACTCCTAAGAGAACCTCAGCATCTTCATTTCTGCTACTTTCAGTTCTTTCTCCTGTGTTTTTGTCAATGACACTGTCTCCAGACCATACATCTCAATAAAATCACAAAATCTAAACAAAACAAAAAAAAAAGAAAAAAATAACAAGACAACCCAACCTATAGTGCTGTGTTCATTCAATTAAAAGTCAAACATAAACATACAGTGATAAATATAAGCAGTGTCAGGCTGAACACTGTGACTGAAGTGAACATTCATGCTAGCTGAGCTGACGATATAGCAATTCCATAACATGACACAGCTGAGTGTAGGTTGCATTAGAACAGTCATCAAGTTATCTGGGCAACTTCACACTCTGCAAAAACCTGTTGCAGCACTAACTCTCAGCATCACACCACAGTTATGCAAGATTAATGTTATGTAAACAGTAGTTTTTAACAGTAGTCAGAGTTCCTGGACATTAAGGAGACATTTCACAGTCCTGGCATAGTCCTGGCATAATAAGTGTAAAGCAGCTGATTGGAAACACAGGTCCTTCTGATTTCATCAACAGTGAAACCTGTATTCTGTACCATCTTACAGGATACATATAAATAAAGTCATCAAACATCTGTGATGGATGCTCAAGTTCAATTAAACAAAATGATGAGACTCTGGAAGGAGAGCATGGTACCTTACTGACACTGAAGGAATTCAAACCAGGAGTCCTGTGTCGGCCATCACATGAAGCCTTCAGTCTGGTCCAGAAAGTTGAAAGGCTTTTCAGAACAAGGACCAGTCAATCCTTCATGGAGCTCCCCAACACCATGGATACTCTATGGAGAGAAGCAAGTGCATTAGAAAGCATTCTTCCTTCATGTCATGATGTGCAAAGAAAAATAACCAGCAGGTTCATCAGACAGAGACTAAGAATAGCAGCAAAACATATCTTAAATTAAATAAAAATAATTCTGTGCAATGCTGGGCATCTTTGACAAAGGATCTATAATTTGAACTAGATTAAACCACATCAATCTATCAGAAAAAAAGGCTAAGTATTTTCTGGAATTATCATAAAAAATAAAAATATAAACTTTGAAACTTTAAGCTGTAATGGATATTTTAAAACGATGAATTAGACAGAAACAGACCCAGTTAAACCATCAAGATGGAAGAGCTAGCAATTTAACATGTTTAATTTAAAAAAAAAACTGGCGACATTAAGTATTAATGTTGATAAATTGTGGTCAGAACAGTCAGCTAACGTCTCAAAGGGGAAAAAAAAATGCTGTATTTTCATCAACTTACCCGAGAAAACACGGAGAATGTACTACGTTCAATGGTAGAACCGGGGCTGTTTGTCAATTTCAGCAGCTCCGTGACCCCACGTGACTTCCGCATTCCATTCTTTCTATGGGAGTCAATGGGAGTGTCGCAATCAGTGACCCACCCCCCTCAAACTGTAGTTGGCTAGAATAATAATAATAATAATAATTTGTCACATTTGTCATCTGTGTATGTTCCCATACTTGACAGACGAAATTGGTCTTCTGCATTTAACCCAACCACCACCAGGTGGTGCAGTGAGCATCGTAGTCGCGCCCGGGGAGCTGGGGAAATAGATGTGCACTCATAGACACCCCAAGATGGTGTGCCGTGGCCAATGTTGCCTTGGCTTCATTGATTGGTTGAATTGTATGACGGACAAACAAAGATAGGAAAAATAGAAAGATGTACACTCAGAGATTAAAAACAAACAAACAAAAAACTTCCCGTCGTCCAGTCAGGGGGGGCAAAGCTGACTCTGCGGGGGGGCAATGTCCCTCAATGCCCGCCCATGCAGCCGGGCCTGGGTGGGATTAACTTATTTTGACAAGTGGTCCATGCAGGTGGTGTGTTTGGGTTGATGGTTTTGCCATGTCCCTGAAAACACATATAAACAAACAATATCCCATTAGCTTAGCATTACTGCATTACAGGTAGTCCCCGACTTACGAGCGAGTTCCGTACCTGCGAGTAGCTCGTAAGACGAAAATTCGTACGTCGGAACATGAAACATGTGTTCTCGTAAGTCCGGATTTTCGCTCGTAAATCAGAAAATTTAAGCTAGCGCTACTACGAACACTCGTTTTTCATCAAAAACGTTCATACTAATTCATGAACATGCTCAGAAACGTGTTTCCAAACGGTTAGCTAACACACTTTCATCTAAAAACACAAAAAAGTGCTGTATTTTTTACAAATTTACTGCTCGTTTGCCAGCTCGTAAGTCCGGGACCTCGTATGTAAGAGCGCTCGTAAGTCGGGGACTAACTGTATTAGCCATTTCAGGTTGTTTGTCCAATAAAAAAATATGAGCTAACGTTAGCATCGTGTTTGCATTTGAGCTGACTTACCGCTTTAAGTGGAGTATAACTTGTTAGCTACCTTAATGTTGGTATGGGACATAGTTTATATTTTTATTTACCTGATAGAGACAACATCACAGACCACACTGTTACTTCTGAGCGAACATAATCCAGCTGAGCTCATCAAAGATGGGCCACGTTTTTACTTCACTCTCCTTTGCACAATATAAAATTATTGCAAGTGCTGCACTGAGCTGACTGGTCATTTTATACATAGTTCCCACACACGTGGCGAGTATTGCGCAATACAGTACAGGGTTTTTCGCCACCCGTAAAGGCAGAAATGGCGGACAAACAGACTCGAGCTACCACAGCTAAATACATTACTAGCTTTACCAAGGCACAAGAGCAAAATGGCAGTGGTCAGAGTTGAATGAGTTGGAGAAAGAAATCATGGCAGACGAAGCAGACAACTTGTCACCAAGTAGTTACTCTGATATCATTAATTATTTAATTACTACGAGGAGCGCACACGGCGCTTCACAGCTTTAAATCCAAAAAAGATGTGTAAACTGCCTCAATCATATCTAACCAGCTAAATAAAGGTTTAACTAAAATAACACACAGCCAAAAAAAGTCCAGGCTCAACACGGACCAGAACCAGCACTTTGAGTGTTACCGTGTTGGAAGTTAGCATGTTGCGTTAGCATCTGGAGCGGAGGGTCCGTCGCACGGAGGTTCGCGGCGAGCTCAGGTAGGTCGGACGGCGTGGATCCGTCGCGGCCGCGGGGGCACGTCCCATGGGACAGACGCGTCGCCCGCACGACTTGGCTCCCGTCCTCCCGGCGGGGAGACCGTGGTCCAGGCATGAAGAGGCCTTTGTCGCGTTAGCGACATGCTAAGCTACACACAGCAAGACGGTGCTGCTAAAAAACCCCAGCTCTAACACACAGTTGTACTCTAACATTGTCCTGACATTGTTTCACAAAATGATTTATGTAGAATATTTTGTTTACCGGCCAAAAGCAGACGTCTTCAGAGCAGATCCGAGCAGAGTTGGGGCTGCAGGCTGCTCAGCTGTGAGCTTCTCCGATGAGATAAATCCTTCACGTTTACTTTTTTTTGGATTAAGTGAAACCTGCGCGTTGCCCAAACGTCTACCCGACTGGAACACCCACTGACCCAACACGAAGTAACCATTGCAATTAATTAGAAATTAAGAAAAAAAAAACAATGTGAAAAATAGACATCCAGTAGACAGTCCAGCAACTGCTGGTCCGCCTCCACACATGAGGAAAACCCCGGAAATTCCACAGATGTGGATGATGGAACTATGTAGTTAAGCCATGCTAAGTTTAAACCAGCTGAAAAAACACTTCTGGTGGGTGAATTCTTTCTTCTTTGTGTTTTTTCTTCTTATTATTATTATTTTGGTTTATTGGCAGATTGCAAACATCGTTTAGATGCATACCGCCACCTACTGACCAAGAGTGTGTAGCTCATGGCATCCTTTCCTTCTTTTTTTTTTTTCCATTTATAGATGGCCTCCCTTCTCACCTTATAGCCATCCTCTCACTCCAATATGTATTTTTTTAGAGAGAAAGAAAAGAGAAAGTAAGACAACAAAACAACAATTATCCACAAAAAGAGCACAAGGCAAACACACCCAACCTCCGTCCGCAATCCTGCAAAGCACATGACAGAACACAGCAACGAAACATACATGCATAAAGACTAATAATATTCATGACCTTGCAGTAGATTTCTATAAATACACATACCCATACCTACAAATATATATACAGTATACATACATATACATTTATATTCATTCATATACCCATCTACATATCTGCATATATCTACATATACATCCCTGCATCCATTTGTGTGTGGTTGTGAGCATGCATAAGTGAATAAGGTTCCTCCAATAGAACATTTAGTAGCGACTGTGAAGCATCAGAGATCCGTCCCCCCAAAGCCCTAGAGCTTTGGGGCATCCTTTCCTTCTAAGTGTACACTACAGCATTCTATTTTTAATATTGATGTTTTGTAAATATTTAAACAATGCTTTTCTAATATCATTTATTTTATCCCTATCACCTTCAGTTCCTAATATTCCTCCTAAACTCCAAACTCTCCGTCTCTTTGACTTTTTCTTTTAATCTCTCCCTATCATCTGTATATTTAGTGCACTCCATCAGTACATGTTCTACACTTTCTGTATCCCCACATTCCTCACATCTACTGTCATTCCCTTCCACCCCCTCGTGTGCTGCTGGCACCCAACAAAACTGTATATCAATTTAAATTAATTTCTATTTTTTATTTT
>JBBPBX010000707.1:22657-61838 GCA_038048925.1 Garcialebias charrua | reverse complement strand
ACTTTATAACCTGAAATGACGCCTGCAGTCCTAATATGGGCCTTGTATTATTATGTAATAGTATGACTGCTCAAAGAAGCTCAGTTAAAAATATTTAAATAAAGAAGTGTTTCTTTTTCTATTGGACAAGAAATCAGAAACCTCACACCTGGGGCAGGGCCAAGGACACGTGTTGGCCACAAACAACCCCTGCCATTAAAGATCTGCTCTGTGAGGACATTTGTTAAGTCAGACGGACCTTATTATCACACTGACTCATGCATGTCTGCTATGCTGCAGAGGTGATATGAGACCACGAGGCACCTCAAGGAGAAACTGCACCCTGACGTCCGTAGACTGTGACCTCGGTATAACCTTACAATGTTGGTTTCACACGCAAAAAAGAGTTTCAACACCGGATGACGAGTTTGTTTTGAATTGAACGTTCTGTTCTCTTGTTGTTCATCAGTCTGTGTGCACACACTTGCTGCAATGACAGTAAAATATTTATTCAGCCATTAGAGACAGAACCAACTCTTTGTGTTTTCTGCAACATTTGCTGTTATGTAATGAATGATCAATTCTGTAGCTGAACGCCAGCTTTTTTAATGATTTTGGTGACAACTTGGATTAAAACTTTTTCTTTTATTTTACCCCGTTATTGATTACATGAGTGACATATTTAGCACCAGGTTGGTTGTGGTCCTAAGAGCAAGTTCAGAGGAGAGGTTTTGTTGGTTTTTGTGCGTATAGTACACTAAGTGTTCATTATTCTAATTATTTAACAAAATATTTGTGTGTATGTGTGAAATTGTTGCGAAAAATAGTAAAACTGTGAACCAATGTGTGCAAAAAAGCTGATCAGATCTGGCTACTATGAGTACACAGAGTAGCCAGCTGGCATACAAAGAAACCATGTCAAAGCCTTAAAATACACGAGTTTCATAATGAATATAAAGTTTTGTTTCCGTGGATCACCAATTTTCATGCTTTATTTTAACATCCATTTTGTTTGGTCAAGTTTAGGCGTTAAGGCATCTTGGCTAGGGTTAGGAAAACTATACGATCTACCTTAATATAAAACAGACCCTCATAGTACTTTTGAACATGCTAAAGGTTTGAAAAACAATGTTTAATTGCAAGAAAAAAACGGCAGTTTTTCTTTTCTTTTTAAATGCAATTAAATTATTTTTTTTGTTTTCTTTTCTTCTTGCTCTCGGCGAAGACGGACACATTTACCTCTTGCTTCTCCTGCTCTGCTCTTTGTCCTGTGAATCTTTTGAGAGCCTCTTTTGCATATCTTCCATTTGGTAAATTATGAATCTGGTCAGCTGGTCTCTCAACACAATTGATCAAATTTTCTCAACGAGAAGACAGAGTGAAGGAGAGCCCTCTTGCCCCGACGGGACAATTGCAGCCGGATACAAGATGGATTCCTGTGGGGAGTGGAAGATCGTGTGCCTGTTCATCTTGTCGGTTGAGGATGCTGAAGATGTGTACATAATTGGATTTATGATAACAGTATTTCTGCTTTTTGGAGTTGGTGGTTAACTGGCATATTGACAAACTCTGAAAATGTCTGCAGCTGTTCTAGCGATTGTAAAGTTGCCTGGCCTGTGTGAAGGAATGTGCCGTGCTGTCAACACTCAGACTCAAATGCTGTGTGAGCTGAGCCATAAGCTATACGAGGTTCTTGCTGAGAATTGTAGGCTACTTGTGACTCCTGAATCTCGTAGGCGGGAAGGAACAGATCTTGGAGAAGTTGTAAGCTCGATTCAGCAATATGTGACCCCAAATTTGGCTGTTTGGAGTTGCCATTGAGATGTACTAGCAAGACTAAAAAAGGCAGATAGAAATTAAAGAGTATGTCTGATACAAAACAACTGTTGCTATCTGAATCTGGATCCCCTCGCGTCAGTCTTGGAAGGTTGACTACCTCAAATTCTCCTGGATGTTATGTGAACAAGATGTTCTACTCCGCACCTCCCCTACCCACTCCCTTCCCCAAGGACATAGCTCTGTATCAGAGCTCTACTGAGCTGGCGGATAAGCATTGCACCATCACTTTTCAGGACTATGGCTTGGGGGAGGGGGGGGGGGGGACGACTACCTGCACAGTGTTCACAGACTACTTCCCCTCAAATTCACCACCTTTGCTGGCCTCCCTCTGCCCCGCCCCCAGTGTAACAACCTAGGTAGATGTGAAGGTGACAAGGAACCAGTGGCTGTGTTTCTCACTTGGGCAGCCTGTGCTAGGACCCCCCACACTCACCCACTCCACTTGCATATGTCTTTATGTCATGAGTATGTTGCTACTTCTTGTGCTGAGGTTAATTTACAACCTCACACTGTGTCCCATCATGGACACAGTGTGAGATAGGATTTTATTATACCTCCTCTTTCCTCATGTTTTCCCTTTTCCTTATCTAAATGAAAACGGCAGCGCTTCCCACAAGGCTGCAGTCAGGCATCCCCGTCTACCCATGTTATTTTCTTTGGACGACTGTACTGAAATGTTATTTCATTGTGCTTCTGTGCAATAACAATAAAGGTTGATTCTGATTTGTTACCAGTTTCATATTACTAATAATTTTATTTTCTACTTTAATAACTATTTCAGTTAGGCTTAAGCTACTAGAAGATTAAGGTATAAAAAGTTGCAAAGTGATGTAAAATATCAACCTCTCTGCATCTTTAAATGCACAGTGTAAAAAAAAGTATGCTGGTGAAGATTCTGTCATCCAGCTGTAGTTTGTAAAAGTACAACTGTGTATTTCTGTCATCATCGACATTGACCACAGTTGACAAGAGAACATGGTAAGGGGAAACCAGGATGGAATAAAATATCATAAACAATTATTCAAGTCCTTTCATGTCTTGGTTTGAGGTCCTACAAACTTTCCATCACCTCCCAACCAGGCTCCATGGACCTTGTCCTCTTGTCAGAATAAACATTACACAATGACATCAGAGCATCTGTCTTCAGGACACAACATTAACGTAACCAGTGTGTCAAGGCACTGAAACCAAAACAAATCCCATGCATCTTACTAAGATATCACAGCTTTTACAAAATGGGAATTGATTGTAAAAACTGAAAACTCAGCGTGTTCTTTATACATTACAGTATGTAACTTCCAAAGAGAAGACGCTGAGGTGAGAATAACTCTTTTGACTAAGAAAAAAAAAATTAGATGACATGTACCTTGTATTTTATTGTAATGTACCATATACAGTATTTACTTTGGCAAGCTGAAACAGCAACTCATGAAATAAAATGACTGTCAACTAATTTGAAGATTATTTGATTGAGCCCTTGTTTTTCAGCCCATGAGTCAGTGTGTATTTTTGGTATAATTATCTTCCTCTCTGTGTCCTGCTGTGTATGTACAGTATATGTACTGCTTGTAAGACCTCTTCACACAGTATGATGACCCTGTTACGCTCCTTACACCCTACCCAAGCAATCAAACCTGTCAAGGCAAGTCTGGAAAAGCTCCTTCAGTCTAAAAGCACTCAAGACATTGCTATGCTCTGAGTACTTTCTGAAAAGATTTTCCTTACTATTTTTCCTTTACTGTGTCCGCATGCCCCTCATTATGCCAGTTTTCATGATATTACTACCACATACACCCATGACGCCACTACGCCCTAGACCCCTGGGCCCTGGCACAACTCCGTTAGATGTCCATCAGGATGCAGCTACATAGATGGCTAATGCAACAAATGTGCCTGAGTCATCATGCTTCATTTGTTGAGGACAAATTAATAATCATTAGTTACAACATCAATAGATAAATTTGATTACCTCAAGAGAAAAATTACACAATTTTTATAAAGGTGGTTTTGCTATGTGTGTTGTTTCTCGATCAGGAATTATAACATAGACAAAAAGGCAACATTATCAGCCCTGGTTGAAATAGTAAAAAAACTATGATAGTGTACATGGGCCATACATCAAGTAGTTCAAGTTCAAGAATCTTTGTTGTCCCAGAGGGGCAATTTGTTTCACAGTCAGTAGGCACACAAAACTTCCATACTAGACAATATATTGAGACATTAAAATAACAGAACAGAAATCATCCTGGTTCATTGAGAAGCCTGATCGCTTCAGGGATGAATGAGTTTTTCAGTCTGTTCATCCTATAACTGATTAATGTCAAAATTTTAAACGGTAAATTTTGATGAGTTATGTATATTGCTGTATTATTGTTATGTATCCTGAAGGGATATTAATGAATATTTTTTAAACCTCACAGTCAAAGGTGGGCAACAAACCGCTAGGGACCGCTAATGCGCTAATCCGCTTATAGCGTACCTAAAGATTTTATCAGCGTTACAGCGGAGTGACTAAGTTTTATAATTCATAAGCGGATTTGTGCTATTTTTATTTAAAATGCAGTACCGCTAATAACTAATTATCTATCAGTAAGGAAATTATTGGGGATTTTGCTGGCTGTCGTAGCTGCTTGTTTACTTTCCCCCCCTTGGGGAGGGAGCAGAGAGGAGGGTCGGAGGGGGGGAGGGAGCAGAGGGGTGAACAGACGTGGATCTACCATGTCCATGTAGGCAAATGAATGGGCCCCATGGGCCCCACCGGCCCGCCCTGGCCAGTCACCTACATCACTAACATTGCTGCTGCTTGTTAATGTACATTTAACATAAAAATAATTATAGTTACGATGAAAACGATCATTAAATACGCAATACAAAAACCGGTCGATTTCTGTATCCCCCTACTAAAAATGGACTATTCCATCTTGACATCTTCCGGGTCAGAGGTGAACTCGGTGCTAACTCTGTGTGGCTAGCTGGTTGTGTGCTGGGTTACTTGGATAAATCCGCAGAGAACCCCGCTGTTTCAAGCCAAATTAACGCGGCCGGAGGATTTTATTGTGTGTTTTGTGTCGACCACTCAACGGTGAGTCGTTAGTTTTATGTATTTTGGTTACTTTTATGTAGGCATGTAACGGTTGTAGTGGGTGTACCGAACCGTTTCGGTACAACACGTTCGGTTCGGTCCACCTCCGTACCGTTTCGGTTATTTTTTTCACTCATTGAACGTTAATATATGCGTCGCAGAACATAATTTCCTGGGCGCGTTTCAGCACGGAGCTATTATCTAAGTTGGGACACTAAACAAATTACTAATGCTTGGAATATTTCCTGAGGTAGATGATATAGAGCATCTAAAGGAAAAGGAAAATGAAGCTGCTTTGAGAAAAAGAGAACACGAAGAACAAATAAGGAAAGAAAAAGAGCTTATCCTAGAGCAGCTCGAAATTAACCGAAGAAACTTAATAATTAAACATCATGCTTTTTAAAAAGAAAAAGAGCTTGAACAACAAAGTATTCAAGCTGCTTTGCAGGAGAAGAAGTGTCTTCAGGAACAAGAGGATTTGGAACGGCTGAGAAAGTTGAGAGAGTTGAGGCTCCAGGCTGAACAACTGAAAAAGCAACGTTCCTGTCTCACTGCCTGTCATCCGGTGGTAACTGCACCAGTGCTTTGCACTCAAGCAGGTGAGCTACCACATGCTTGTCCTGACTTTGTTGCATCAACTGCGTCTATGCGGGCGCCTCTAGAACATCAACAGGAGGAGACACCTCAAGAATGTCAACCGGAACAAGAAGACGAGGTCGATTTTAACCGACAGCTTAATGGTGAACTGTGAAGCAGAACCAATTCCAGTGGAGGAGGTGAAACTTTTGTTGTCTTCACAACATCTTCAGGAAGCAGAGGACATCGATCTTTGTGACATTTTTACTCTGTTGTTTGAAACTGAACTAACCCCAGTTCAGTCAAGTGAGGACCTAAAGATCTCAGAAGAGGTGAAGTCACATGCAACAAGTCCTCCTGCTCTTTCTTGTCCCGTTCCAGCCACCGTTGATAAAAATGAAAGAGTATTGATGGACAATGTGCGACCGTTGATTAGAACTACAGCAGAAAATGCATTATTTTATGTCTGTGAGATGTGAGGTGCTGCAACCTCACCTAATGTGATTCTGTGTGCTTTAACTGTCTCAGCTGTATTTACAGTGTGGCTGATAACAAAGCTGCTACAACTGACCAAAAGGTGTCGTTACAGCCGACCAGAGAGAGCTGTCCAATACTGACCAGTGCTGAAGAGGAGGAGAACAGCTTCCCTGTCTATAAATGAGAGACAAATCTCTTATTTACTGATTGACCTCATCAGACATGGTGTTGGTGTTTGGCGGGCTAAGCAAAAGCTTTTTAGGGTAAAACAAGACCAAATACGCAGTTTTGGTTTTAATTTTTTTTTGATTGTAGATAATTTGTTTGCGGTTTGACAGACTAGTTTTTTAATGAAGATTTTAGTCTGTTTGAGTGATGAGGACCGCTACATGTAACCTCAGTGTTTTTGTATGGGTCATATACGATGTTTTTACCCAATATCCCATCACCCCATACAAAACATCTAGCGGTGGGAGTGTTATGTATCCTGAAGGGATATTAATGAATATTTTTGAAACCTCACAGTTGTTTAGGTCAGTCTGCAGTCTGCTGAAGTACCAGCAGCCTACTGCTGCACTTTTTTACTCAGCTAATCAGGCTTGATTAGCTATGCTGCAATACCTGCTGAGTCTCTGCCTTTTATATGCTCTGGACTGAGACCTGAGGAGCACGGAGGTTTGTCTAAACAAACTGAGGTTTTGTGAAGAGAAGCAGAGCTTCTAGTGAAGAAAGTCTGAAAAACAGATTGTTGGGTCCAGGGGTGCTCTCCGTCCACCCTTGGCCGTTTGGTGAGTACTCCAGAAGGGAGTTGTGTTGAGCTAAGGGTCTTGTGTTCTGGTGCTGTCTAAACAGCACACGTGGAGCAAGGATTGCTCTTGTGGCAGCTCTAGATATTTAATTAGAGTTGTGTGTATGTGGAGACTTGTGGAAGCAAGGGTGGAGGTTGGTTGAAGCCAGCAGAGGTCTTGTGGTCAATCCAGCTGAAGGTAAAATAAGTTTATGTTGCTGAATATAACTGTTGGGTTGTGTAGCATGTGCATAGGGAGTTTCTCCACCCTCCCTGGCTGTGGTTTGCTCCTGTTGGGGTGTGTGTGTACTGGAGCACCTGCATGCTCTTGTGGACTCTTTATAGAGAGTCGTGTAAGCTCTAGTTAAGCTAGAGCGGAGGATCTGAGCCATTGGAGGGCTTTTATCTGAGTCACAGAGAACTGTGCTCTAATGTGTTGTCTGTTGGAGACAGCTGTGTTGATATTTGCTTATTTTTGCTCTTTCTTAATAGCCTTTACTTTCATAACTTTTCAGGTTGGGTTAGACTGGTAGTCCCATTTTCGCCTTTTTGTTTAATCTTTTAGGCCAAGTGGTTTTTGGACAGGTAGACTGCTGTCCAAACAGGCTCCGATGGCTCTGTATAGAGTTGGCCCTGTTAGACAGCGTTATTTTCTGTTTGGCCAGCTTATCCAATCCATCTTTCAGTTGTTACTTTGTTTTCTTTTGTTTGTGACGTGGGACGCCTGGAGATGCTAGTGGTGGTTCCTGACCAGAGGGAGCTGTTGCAGAAGACTTCATCAGTGACAAGACTTTTAGTTTAGTTAATAAAGTTCTGTTAAACCTTTTCCTTATGCCCTGTGTCATTCAAATGTGTTGTGACTTTTACCGGTCGTAACAATTATATATGGATGATTATTGTTTGAATTGATCATTTGAATTGATTTTGTTTAAGAAGGAGCAGATATAAGAAATTTTCTTCTTCTGCTTCCTTTCATTTTATGTTTTTTTTTTTTTTTTTTTTTGAAATGGTATTTGTGTTTTTAATGGAAATGAAATGAATAAATAAACTAAACTACATCTGGGTTGCGAAGCAACTAGGGCTGGGCGATATGAGGAAAATATTATATCGCGATATTTTTTGGCTTTATCACGATACACGATATATATCGCGATATCTCCAAAATCAATGAAAAAATGATTCAAAATTGATTAAAAAATGTCAACACTAAATTTGAACAAACTTAAATATTTTATTTTAACCATCAATTGCACACATAAATAAAAAGTACTTCAAGCAAAAAGGAAGAATAAATAATTTAAACTTAAAAAGGTGCTCTTGTGCTTTTAACATTAAAAAAATGTTAAATCAAAACATTTAAGGCCTTTAAAATACAAAAACAAAAGTGTAAACAGTGGCCATAAAATTTACTGACCCAGAACAGTCACAGGTAACAACTCTAAACTATTTGCATGTGCTGGTAATTTTTAACAACAAACCACAAAATGTGCACAAGTTTCAAACTGTGCCAAGTTCAGGCAATGTCTGCAAAACCTCTGAACAAGAACAGATTTATCACAGGTATTGTGTACTGCAGTAAATGTGAGCCTCTGTGTACTGTATCCGGTTTTATTGTGAAAGGGTCAGGGGGTTGTTTCCGGGTTCACGAAGACGTTCTCTAAGTTGCTCTACAAAGTGTCGCATTGAATCCTTGTGTAAAAACACGACAGCCTCCACTCAGAAACGTGAACAGAGAGGTGGAGACATTATTAAATCAGCTGTTTATCATATACGCTAAAGACACGGTCAGTCTCAGCTGTGGAAGAAGACGGCTAACGCGTTAGCCATCTTGTTAGCCGCTAAGGACCGTATCTTTAGCGATAATGATAAAATGCTGATTTAATAATGTCTCCACCTCTCTCTGCGGTGCACGCATGACTAAATGAGCTCAGACCCGTGGTTTGTTTTAATGAAGCAGCAGCTGTAAAAACACTTGGTTCTGCCGTTCATGCTCCACTCCGCTGTTTAAATGGTGAAAAAGATTCGTAGTTCCGACCTTTCTTCGGGATTATTTTCAGCATCGTCTACAAAAACATTTTTTATGCCCTCATCTGACAATTTAATCCAAACTAGCTCAGAACATTGTTTTTCCCCCTCAGCAGCTGGCACGTCATATCTGCCGTGTTTACATGTTGTGCTGAAAGTCTCCGAAGCTCCGTCCTCCTCCTGCAGCCTGCAGGAAAGAGGGGGGCGAGTGGGAGCCCGCGCGACAGCAGGAGGATCCTCGATATAGACGATACAGTATAGCCCTTTTAACCATCGTACATTTAAAATATTGCGATACATCGAGTATATTCGATATATCGCCCACCCCTAGAAGCAACCTGGACTCACCATGGAGTGATCAGGATCTGCCAGAATCAGCCTGCCCTTGTTCACTGACCTTGCCTTGTGTATGTCAGTGAGGTTCTGTAGGGCTACTACTGTATATGATGCCACTAAACTTCACCCAGGACCCCAAAATGCTGCTGCCAAAATGATTAACCTCCACAACATTGCTACAGCAGTTTGTGCATGCATAAAACCAAGCTCAACCCATCCAGAGCCATATATAGAGAGAGTTCCGACACGCTTTGATCTCGCCGACAGGCGGTCAATCGTTCCAAACAACGGCTATGGAAACCTTGTGGAGCTGCGCCCTCTGGCGGCGACGGAGCGCTACTGCAGGCAGCTTCAGACTGTAACCAGAGCCATGGAACAAATCGCCCCCTCCATGACCCACGTGACTTCCGCATTCCATTCTTACAATGGAACTCTATGGAAGTGTCGCAACTCTCACTTTATATGGCTCTGAACCCATCACCTTCTAATGAGAATCCTACTGCGTTCTTCATGATCACCATTAAGATGCACCAAGACCTGACAAAGACCATCCATGTTCGGGCTGATTTTTTATATTTTTGCTGGGTCTATCCAGTTTGACTTCATCTTGAATAAAAGCATGTACTAAATGGATACATTTGAGAAAAAGTACAAAAAAGAAAAGAAAAAAAAAAAGACCTATATATATTTCAGGTTACAATATGCACGTCAAGCTTCTACACTGTAATAGGATTTATTGTATGACAAAATCTCTGAAAATATTGTATACATGTACTGCTTTGAGAAAAGGCAATGTGTTGAGGTTTATGGGGTCAAAACTTGTTGCTACAGTGCAGCATGAAAGAGCTGTGATCATCAGTTCCTCTCCCTGTAAGGTTGGTCGGTTGCTCACAAAGAAATTATCTGCCCATATTACATCACTTTCAGATAAGATCTCACACTAAACCTCCCACGTGATGATCCCATAAAAGTGGTGGCAGAAGGAGCGTGGGCAGTTCTACATTGGACATTAATTTGGCAGCTAGCCTGTTGTCAACCGTCTATTCAGCTCTCCTCAGGGTGCCGCAGACAAGGCATGGTCAGCCAATCAATGTATAATAACTTCACAATTACCAGCTTTTTTTGGGTCAAGAAACACAGTGACAAGTGTAGAGCTTATTCACCTTCCCTGAATCCCTTTGTGTAGCTCTAACCTTCACATTAAAATAATATTGTAATGTTTCTAACTCAAAACGTTTCATCACCAGGAATCAATAAGAGCACATTTGCTCATTGAAAAGATAAGCTTACAAGATGCTAATGTTAAAGGTCTTTCTGCTTGGAAAAGCAACACAAAGAAGCCCACTTCTGTGAAGGGTGGATTGGCTCAAGTTACAGCCTACTGCAGGAATTATTCAATGTTCTGCAAAGGCATTGCTTGTGGTAAGCTCACAGCCCTCTGCATCATGCGTAGTCCTCCTCATCTGTGCGTGGAAAGCTCAGGTTGGAGCACTTACATAATCTAGTTAAAATATATCCCGGTCACATGTAACATTCAGCCCTGCAGAAAGATATCCTGCTGTCGCTTGAGCTGCTCTGGCAGCCATTCAGACTTCAGGGAAAGCATAACACACACACACACACAGTTATAAAAAAAATCTGACAGTGATTCGCTTCCAGATTTTTCTCAACTGCTTGTGCGTGTGAACTGTCTGAGCAGAAAACAGTCAGGGAGTTTTCAGTCTGTCTGGATGAAGCGCATGTGACTGAGAGATGCTGGACCAGGAAGAAGACACAAAGGGAGAGGGGAGGGTACACTGTAGGGTGCCGGAAGTCCAACCCTTCAAGCCACAAAAATACACCCAGTACCGCTTCTTCTTCTCCTCTGACTGCGTGAGTTCTAACATCAGCTGCAAATACGATTGGCTACACATATAAGACTGCTGCAGCAAAGTGCCTACACTACATGCAGTCACATTTTCACTGTGTGGGTGGGGTTGACTCGTGAAACTAGCATTTACCAATATATCTGGAGGAGTAAGCTAGAGATGTGGAAAAGATGCTTTCTTTCAGCCAAGCAAAGTCCAGATTTAAAGTTCTTAAAATTAGTTTTCATTCTGCAGCAAATGTAAGGTTTATCCTCACTGATACTGTATGAGGAACATGTGCAAGAAATGAAAGCATTTGGAACATCTGCAATAAAAAAGATAGACGGTCCCCTGAAGCAGCTGGTCAAAGACTTTATGAGTATTACAGGACATAATTATGTAATCCTGTTATTACGTGCTTTGAATTGCTGCAAGGGTGGAGTATTCGGCAGTAACAACGTTGTATAGCCGAAAAATGTCTTCATCTGCAAAGCCATTGCGTAAATTTTCATGGTTAGATTGTATTTCACGTAACAGCTTTGGCAACAACTTATGTAGTTCTGAACTTTCCAGTCTGTCTTCTTCTGCAAATTGTCTCTGGGTGACGCTCCCATGAATGGCGATGTGCAACGATAATATGAGCAATCCTCCAGAGGAGACAAAAAGGCCAAATTGTGTCCAAATTTAGACACCCATTGAACAAATCCACAAACCGACAAACACATACTCATACATGAAACCAAAAGCCCAATTCAAGTGGCAGCACAGCTTTTGATTCAAAGCCAGCTGAGTCATCCGCAGAGTTCACATCAGGGGGCAGATATACCAGACAGTTCTGGTTGCATCCAAATACTCTCTCATACCGCTGTGCAGATAGGAACACTTTTTAAGGCTTCAACATGGGTTCTGTGTCTGCATGTGCAAAGCTGCCGACACACACGTGCTCATATTTACCGTGTTATTTTGGGGTCGACTGCACCACCATTTTTGACACATGGGCCTGCAGTTTTAGCTACACTTCAATTCTGATATTGTGTTAATTTGTCAGTTGTCTATTTAAAATAATAATAATAATAATAATAATGAATTCAATTTATAACGCACTTTTCATTACTGAAAATCTCAAAGTGCTACACATATATTGAATGCTACACACATTCATAAACCGGTGGCGGCAGACTACCATGCAAGGTGCTTTCCAGTCCTACCGGGAGCAACTCAGGGTTAAGTGTCTTGCCCAAGGACACAACGACACATGGTGCGGGTCCCGGGAGTCGAACCGCCAACTTTCCGATCGGGAGACGACTGCCATTACCACTACACCATGGCTGCCCGTGACAAGACAAGAAAGAGAGAAAACTGGAGCTTGAGTGACTTTTTTTGACAGTCAATGTGTCTTAAAGAAATCTTATCTGCTTTAAGTCATTTTGGAGGTTTATAACTTTTCTACCTTCATGGCTATTCTTCAATTATACAGATTTGGCTCAGTCACGTTGCTCATCCTCTTTCACCAGGTGCCATTCATCCACCGCTTGACAAAAATAATATGGTTCACAACAAACCATATTTACGCAAAACCTCCTCCCATGTAAGAAGTAAAGTGGCTTTATTTGTAAGATCAAAAGTGACAAGTATAGCATTTGCTTCAAGCTAGTATCTCACAGTGCCTGTTAAGGACTATTTCAGACACAAAATTGCAAGAAAATATGCATATCTTCACTTAGAATTATACAGAATGGCATGTTTGAACAAATGTAGGCCAAAATTGACCAACTTTGCATTTATATTGACCAAAAACCCTGTTAAATTACAGAAACTAAGTTTAGAAGGTGTCCAGTTGGGTTCCAGGTGATGACATAGGCACTTTCAGGAAACAATTTTGCAATACAATTGCAAAGACCAGTCTATCTACAAGCATCCTCTCACAGTCGACAAACTTCTAATCCAGACGGTCACATCCTGTGTAGACGTGAGCTTTCAGAAACCAAGCAAGCTTTGCTGAAAGAGGCATGGAGCAGATCTCAGCTGAGTTGACATGGAGCGTAACCCATTAAATGTGTTAAATGTATGATGGTAGTCTACCTATTTTTTTTTCAAAACATGATAAATCAATCATCATGATAAATCAGTTCAGATATCATTTTATGGTTAACAAACCTTTTTAAACTAAACACAAAGTACCAAAGCCCTGCAACCGAGTGGTCATTCAGACTATAAGTTCTAACATCCCATCCTAAATCACATTGCTTTACCACACAAAGGAGCGTCAGCGATGGGTTGGCTTCAACCGCTCCACCTCCTGCTTCAGCCCATTCAGAACTCACACTGTGATGGCCAGAAGCAACTAAGTTTGAGCTTTACACTTTGTGTTTTCTGAAAATGACTTGTGATTGCTAATGTTTTAACTCCCATAGTGTGGACTGACAGAGAGAGACTTGATGCATTCAAGGGAAAGGGTAAGTTAATTTATTTACAATGTTCTTGGGACTCAGATAGGATTTGGAAGGGAACAGTTGACAGGTAAGTAATAAAGTCAAAGTCAAAGTCAACTTTATTGTCAAAACTGCAATATGTACAGGACATACACAGGATTGAAATTGCATTTCTCTGGATGAAGGATGCAATGAGGTTAAAGTCTAAAGTAGATTTCTTGCTTCTTTCTGTTTTCTTCACAGGCTTGGAGAGGAGGGCAAATGATTTCAGGTGGCTGGCAGTACAGTACACTGAATATATTGGAGTGGAAGTTTGGTACTCAGACGTTGAAGGTGTTGTCTTAGGCTGATGACAAGGAGGCTGGTGGTGTTTTCAAGGAGATTCCACAGATATTCTGTTTCACAGACACAAGGAGACTGGGCTCCTCGATGATGAAACACGGAGCCAGGACTATGAGGGCACAAGGAAATACTCAGGTTAGTACAACTTATAAGAGGAGTTGTAAGGCTGTCACTATTAGTTGGTATCACAATGTTCCAGTGGAAAATAACTGATGCAAAGATCCTTGAATAGACCAAGCATTCATCAGCCAGTATCAGGATCCACTGTATGCAGTTTGGCTCCGCTCTGCAAATCAGGAGCTGCAATAATGTGATTAAAGCCTTGTTTAGTCCGCTTCAATCGAACTTTAGTTCGTTTGCCTAGAAAGTCTGGTTCGTTTGAGGAGGTGTGAATGCACAATCGAACTCTGATGCAGACAAAAAAGCGAACTCTGGTCATTCTCCATGGTCTTCTGCCTCATCTTCCGCTCATGCTGAGTCCATAGTTGAAAAATGACTAAACAGGAATCCTAAAACTGCTCAAAATTTCATGCCACTCCATTTTTGTTTTTATTTCCAGAAGAAGAAGTGTCTTCTTCAGAAGTTTTTGTGTTGTTTCCTTCAGTAGTTTTTGGTGCAGCGCCACCACAGGCGAGGGAAGAAACAGGTTGGCTCGACTGACTATTACAGTGTGAATGTGAACCGCACCAGTTGAAAATGTAAACAAATGTTCCAAATTTTTGTCCCCAATCAAACTGAGTCTACTGGACTATCAGGTGTGAAAACGACATAAGGGTACAGAAAACCCTGGAATCACACAATGACTATTCTGAAAGGTCATTTGTAGCATTTATTTATGTTTATGTTTATTAAATTTGTTCATTTTTTTTACAAAAGAAGCAATACAAGACAATCTCATAATGATAGTGTACCTGTACAAAAATGTAAAAAAATGAAAGGTAGCAGAAAGAAGAATAAATCTTATTATATCTGCTCCTTATCTCCAACAATCAGATTAAACAATAGTAGTCAAACCATGTAAACAATAATAATCTTCAACCAACTTTTTCCAACAATCAGGTTAAACAATAATATTCTTCAGCCAACAGTACAAAATGACTAACTCTTTCTAATTTTCTAACTAATACTAATACAGTACAAAATGACTAACACTTTCTAATTTTCTAACTAATACAATACACATTACGTTATTTCACATATATTTTTTTAACACATTTGTTTTGATCATTTTTTTAAATGTAAACATTGACTTGGCATTTTTAACTACATTCTCCAAGCCATTCCATAATCTAATTCCCTGAATTGAGGTAGAACGTCCCTTCAAACTGGTTCTGAATTGTGGTTTTACAAACAACTCTGTTCCCTTAAGATTATAACAACTTTGTCTTTTAACAAAGTGCATTTGGATATTTAAAGGTAATGCATTATTTTGAGCTCTATACATAACTGATAAAATATTATAGTCTACCAAATCATGGAACTTCAATAATTTTAGTTGATAAAATAATGTACTTGATGGATGACGGTAATGCTTTCTAGTGATAATTCTTACAGCTCTTTTCTGTAATACAAAAATAGGCTTTGTGATTGTTTTACACGCTTTCCCCCAAACATCAATACAATAGATTAAGTGTGGAACAATGATTGTGTTATACAACAAATACAGAGCTTTATCATTCAATAGGTCTCTGACTTTGTACAGTACTGCTATCGATTTAGCTATTTTTATTCTTACAGAATTTATGTGTTGTTTCCATGTCAGTTTGTCATCAATGATAACACCCAAAAACTTCACCTCATTCACTCTACAAATCTCAACATCCTCAATTTTGAGTGGAACATCAACAGTTTTCTTTCATGTAATTAGTTTTCTCTAGATTTAATGATAATTTATTTATTTTAAACCAAGTTTGTATCTTGACAAATTCTGTCTTTATCAATTCTAACATTTGTTCTATATCTTCACCTGAACAGAAAAAAGTGGTATCATCAGCGAAAAGTACACATTTAAGGAGTCCTGACACATTTACCAAGTCATTCACATATAAAATAAAAAGCTTTGGTCCAAGTACAGAGCCTTGGGGAACTCCACATGTGATATTACAGAGGTCAGATCTTACATCATTTATTTGTACAAATTGTTTCCTATTTTTTAAGTAGCTAGATACCCACTGTAATGCTGGTCCTCTAATACCATATTTGTTCAGTTTTTCAAGGAGAATGGTGTGATCAATAGTATCGAATGCTTTTTTTAAATCAACAAAGATACTGATACAATGTTGTTTTTGATCGACAGCAGTAGTTATTTGTTCCATTAATTCCATGAGAGCCATTGATGTAGAGTTTTTTGATCTAAACCCATACTGACTGTTGCTTAGAATATTTTGTTTATCTATAAATTGGTCTAGTCTGTTTACAAATAGTTTTTCAAGAATTTTTGAAAATTGTGGTAACAAGGATATAGGTCTATAATTGTTGAATTTGTAGGTGAAGTTAGACCATGAAAAATTCTACTCCAAAAGTTCTACTTTCCCCATGTTTTAGTTTTATCATGTACACTGTACAGTATCCCTGCAGCTTGAGAATAAGGCCCTGCAGCTCATGAAAATTTTGAAAAACTTTGCAAACCTTTCAAGACATTTCGGAAACTCCCTCAAAAACGCTTTTGCACAATTTGTGCCCAACAGTCTCAGTCCAGACAGGCACTGGCTTTACACTCAGACCTTGCTGTCAAATGGAGAGTTGAGAGGAAAGAGGACCATGAGTTATGGATTACTACATACCGGTAGCTTAAGGGTCAGTCAAGGTTGCCAGCCAGTACTACACATCTAAGCTATTGATTTAGACATGTTAAAGTCAAAGAAGAAGAATGTCACGTGAACTGTGTTTGTAATAAAACCTGAAAGGGCCACATTGTTTCCAAATTCTTTTGGTCTTGCAGGATGAGGTGTGGCACTGATATTCCACTGTGCACGTGTGCTTCTTGTTTTCAGAGTGTGCCCTGTAATAAAGTGGGAGTGCGTCTTTGATTGGGATTTTATTTTTTCATGAATGAGAGCAGGAGACATCCTGCCTCTCTGTTGGATACAGACTGCAGTGCCAGTTTGAGTTGTGTGACTCATCTCAAATCCTAACGGGGTAACGTGGAGACAAAAGAGTTGGCTTTGTGAGGAGATTACCAATTGTTGTTAGTGTTGGTCTTTATACAAAAGACAAATTGGCAAAACTCTGAAAAACTGAATGGAGATGGATTATTGTTTAATGCTAAAACACACCAGGAGATCACACAGAAACTATACAGTACTGACACACATGCAAGAAAATGCTTTCAGGGGAAAAAAAGCAACTGAGTAATTGTTACTTGAAATAAATTAATAAGTTTCTACATTTAATAGACTGTTTGCTTTAAAATGCCTCTTTGATCCCAGAGCACATAGATATGTGTTTCCTGTGCTTTGAAGTAAACGAGATGCATTAATCTGTGACACAGACGGCTTGAGAACAACAAAGGGAAACAAGAGTTTTGCTGGGAAAGAAGACTCTGTCGTCAAAAAGTCAGGAAGTCACTGGAGGGTCTGAGCCACAGAACGACTGAAGACCTTTTTACTGTGTGTTTAGAAGATTGCTGTGGCTTACAGAACAATTAGAATTCAACACAAGTGTCTGACTGTGCCTACAGCTGTCATCTCTACCAGCTTTATGGGCGCTCTGGTGTGAGTGAAGTGCATTCTTCGCAGCAGGATGTGATTAAAGCACAGCAGCGCGGAGTACACCCGGAGTTTAATTCAGGGCTATGGTGCCCTCGTCCTGCTTGCTCCTCATTCTGACAGCAGCACATAAAACAAAAGTACTCAGTTGGCCACAGATTACTCTTTGAATCTAAAAGCCACGGTACGATCTTGTTAAAAAAAAAAAGCACAGAAGACAAGCCGAGAAGTCATTTTATGCTATTTAAGTCAGACAGATTTGCAACTGGTTGTTACAGCCATCTGGGCAGCAGCGTTCTTGGCTTCTTTTTTTAAAAAACACGTGGCCCATTACTGCTGGAGGTAGAGCTTAAAGAGCGATGTCGTTTCACATCCTGTTCATCCTCACTGTTGATTGAGGGCGACGAGAAGAGGAGGCTGGTTGTGCCTTCAGAGTGGGTGTCTTTCAAGAAAACGTGATAGCGTTTGCTATGAGAGGGGTTGTGAGTCACTGGCTCCGGCTCTCTGTCAGGTCCCCGACAGAAAGAGGGCTTCTACTTAGCCTGAAAAGGCAGGTCTTCTTGTGAGTCATAAATACCATCACTGTGCCTCAGATGTTTTCTAAAAATGCTCTTGCAATAACAGACAGATTTGTTTGTGGAAGTTAAAAAAAAAAAGCTGGTTGATCCACACTGTCAGAAATACTGTACTGTACAGGTAGTCCCCGACTTACGAGCGAGTTCCGTTACAACGAGTTGCTCGTAACATGGAAATCTCGTAATTCGGAACGACCGCCACGTGTCTCGTAAGTCCGGAATTTCGCTCGTAAGTTGGAACGGTTTTGCTAGCGCGACTACAAACACTCGTTTTTCATCGAAAAACTGCTTACGAGTGCATAAAAATGATCGGAAACGTGTGTCCACATGTTTAGCTAACGAACTGTGGTGAAAAAACACAGAAAAACTCAGTATTTTTTGCGTTTTTTCCAAAAATTCGCCAGCTCGTAAGTCCGGAACCTCGTAGGTCAGAGCGCTCATAAGTCGGGGACTACCTGTATTCACATTTACCGTAATTACTTTTAATGAATCTGTTATCACGTTATCAATTATTGAAATGTTTCATGTTACGAAAAGGTTACAAGAATGGGAGATTTTCCTGGGAAAATAACACTCTGAGAAAAGATTAACCATACTTTTCTTATGATATTCCACTTGACTCTACTTTTCCAATGCATCTTTATTTTAATAAATACCGTCAGTGAATGACATACCTATATGATCCAAACTGGTTTGTATGTTCTAAAGACATACAGTATAATTGGCACACAAAGATCCTGAAATTTGTGACACAAACTCTGCAGTGTCATACTTGTTATATAATGCGCAATGGTTAAAAACACCTAGGTTTCAATAAATCCCGATAACTGTAGATGTAATTTTTATTAATAAAATATCAAAGCACCAGAAAGGAGTTTCTTGTTTCTTTCCTTTACTCTACTGAACTCACACTTTATTTTAAGTAACAAACATTATCAAAGTGTCAGTGTGTTGCACAATCTGAGCAGTGTCAAACAAAAGTGCATGTGTGAGGTGCTTGGGATTTATGTTTTCCAGCATAGTTTATAAAAACTACAGCCAAAGTGTAGTAATTTGAAATAAGTGTACCACTGCACTGTAGAATAAATTTGTCCCAGAACACATTTAAATACATGCCATGCTCTTTTTTCTATCTGCTAATTACAGCTCTGAGTCTATTTGAAGCCATAATTACAAAAATGGTTTATACATTTTCATGCCTTTACAATATATGAAAAGATTTCTCATGATGAAAACTTATGATCCTACTTCATTTTTTATGCTTTGAGACAAACCAAGCTAGAAAGTTAACTGGGTAACTGAGTATTTTTTATTTACAGTACTGTACTTATTTGATAGGTTATAGCCTACAAATATAGGCACAAACTTTCTTTTTATACTACAGTACTTAATACTGTATTTGATTCCTGGAAGCTGGTTAGGTCTTAGGTTTGCTATTTGATACCCACGTTTCATAATTAGTGCTTAATATTTAGTTTAGTCACATGGATACAGTATGTCCATGATTATATACAAACATGATATTTAAAGATTACTGTATTGTAAATAGTCTGCCATTCTCAATGTTCCAATGCTGAACATTATTATTGATATTGTTTATCTTATTTCTTTTATATTGTTTTTAACATTTTAGGAACTTTTTGTGTGAATCTTTGTATCTGATGCTGCTGTTAAACTTGAATTTCCCATCCGTGGGACAATAAAGGCTGTTTCCATCCTATTCATATTAAAAAGAACAATCATTTCTGTAATGATTTCAGGTTTACAGATAAAAAGTGTACTCCAGTAGTCACTTGTCAACATTGGCCAAGAAATTAGATACACAGTTTTGTGGCCAAACTTTGGCCAAAAATAGTACAAAGTGAGGTCAAGGTAAGTAGAAAACACGCTAGAGGATTTGCTAATGCTAATGGGATTTTTTGAGTACAGTACAGATGAGTTAAAGAAAGTATGACCTGTGGCAGGCAGCTTCTTTTTTCTATCCATATGGCTACAAAGTGACCAAAATGCAAAACACATGTTGTGATAAGAGCACAGCTCAACCCGGAGCTGACAAGTTCTCATACCGAACACACTTGCATTTCTACTGTCTTCATTTTGTTTTCTGTTCATCTTTCTATTTAACATTTGTTTGAAGCTTTAACATTTTCCGAGAATTTATTATTTGACTTTTACATAAAACTTTAAAGTGTCACTGACATGATTTGTTTACTATGCATAAAATTGCTCAATATATATATATTTTATCATTT
The DNA here is from genome assembly GCA_038048925.1 of Garcialebias charrua. Lineage (NCBI taxonomy): Eukaryota > Metazoa > Chordata > Actinopteri > Cyprinodontiformes > Rivulidae > Garcialebias > Garcialebias charrua. The sequence goes on along the minus strand of JBBPBX010000707.1, from coordinate 41,582 downwards.
AAATATGTTCGTTTTTGCAAACAAAATGATAAATCAATTTAATTTTGCTTTAAAAGTGATTTTAAACTTTGCGCCGTGTTTATTCACGGGAAATCCGATTACACGCGAATGCAACATCTGTGACGTAAAATCGGGCAGAGGGCTACGTCTCTTTAATAGCAGACAATTTATAACCCGACAAATTTAGAAATCTAAGTTAAGATTTGAGCTATTTGTCTTCAGTTTGGGAAGCAGAAAGTTAGATGAACAAGAAACAGCAGGTTCTAATTTAGGTCTGCACCCGTATTTAATTGAGTCTTACCTGTTCAGGAAGCGAGGGATCTCCGAGGGGGGGCAGCTTTGTTTATTCCATTCTTGACTAAGTATTTCATCTTTTGGGAAAGTGAAAAGGCTCACTTGTTCACTGATGATATTAGAACACCCAAATGCGACAAAACATAACGGCATTTTTCAAGTTAAAAAAAAACTGCAATCTCCAGGTGAGCTCCAGACACACACAGATTGTCTCTGCCTGATTTTACGTCACAGATGTTGCATTCGCGTGTAATCGGATTTCCCATGAATAAACACGGCGAGAAGTTCAAAATCACTTTTAAAGCTAAATTAAATTGATTTGTCATTTTGTTTGCAAAAACGGACATATTTAAATGATAAAAGATATATATTTTGAGCAATTTTATGCATAGTAAAAAAATCATGTCAGTGACGCTTTAACTACCGTATTCGTCGGTCTATAACACGCAGTTTTTTTGCTCATTTGAATGTCCTGCATATTATACACCGAAGCGTATTATTTATGGATTTTTTCCCATATTTTTAGACCCATTTTTGGCTCTGATTCGCCGTTTTTCATTTTGGCCAAAAAATGGTGCAGTACCACTTTTGTCCGCTAGCGGACACTTCCAGAGAGTCCACCGACCGTCATGTGTCCGAAAAAAGCCTCCTCTGCTCGGACTGAATGTCGCTGCCCGGCTCCCTGCTCTGGAGGTAGCTACCATTTAGCTGTGTTGTTGTTAGCGTTTTTTTTTTTTAGCAAGATAACTCATAAACCACACCGCAGATTTTCTTGAAACTTACAGAGCGTAATTATTTGGTGGTCATTTACAACCTGTTAGCTGCAGAAGATATTTAGAGCAACAACAAAAAAATCGCTTTTAGCATGTTAGCTGTTAGCTACCATAAACACTAAACAGATACCTACTGTTTAGATAAACAGCTCAGAAACCACTCGGTGGATATTTTTTCTGCTTACAGAGTGTACTATATATGGGTTTCATTTACGACTGTTGACCTGTAGAAGACATTTGAGATAAAATTCGATTTACCGTATTTATAATTTATTTTCGTAGCGCCCCCGAGGCTGTTTGGAAAAAGTCAAACCGAAACAATTTAAATTCAGCAGATTTTACCATTTCGTGAATTGATTAAGGAACGGTTACGCTCGGGAACCCTTGTGCTATAACGTCAGCTAAGAAATATTTTTTTTCTCAGCAAAGAAATAATAGTTTTTACCGTTTTAATCTTGTAAAGTCCTTCCGTGCTGACGCTTCTGTGGCCGCCATTTTAAGCAGGGCAAACGAGGCGCTGACGCGTCGCGTAGCGGTGACGCATAATAGAGCTTTGGAGCACACGTCACTGTGTGGGCGGGTGTCGGGGGCGTGTCGGGGCGTTCCGGTCTCGACCGCCATGTTTGTTGCCCTCAGAAAAAATGAAAGAAATTCAGGAGATTTCTTCCGTCACGGTTCTGAAAAGCAGGCAAAATAAAGTGGACTGTATCCTAATAAGCTTCTCCCAGGTGAGAAAAAAAAACTACATGGAAAAAAATCGGTATAATTGGAAATGTTGCCCGTTTGAAATAAATAAATAAATGGAGCAGAGACCCGGAACTTACCTCCACTGACATTCCCTTCACAGTCATTTTAGCAGACCTGGTCTGTGTCAGTGTTTACACCACAAATAATTTTTATAATTACAAATCACTGGGAGAGCTGGTCCAATCTATGAACAGCTGGGTAGATGATTTGGACATTTTTAAAGCCCCCAGATTGTAAATACGTTGAAGGTACGTTGTTTTTGGCTCCTTAATTGTACATAAATTATTAATTTACATTTCTTTCAGAATCAAACAACCTTCTGTATGCTAGGAGTATTAAAAACTGAGAACACTTGATTTTTAAAGTATGTTTTTTAACTAAATTACAAAGGTCCAAGTTGAAAATTACCTTATTTTTAATGACTTGAGCATGTCTAATAACATGTAGACTTCAAATCTTGATTAGATTACTATAATCACTATATACAGTATATGTATTAAGATGCATATATATACTGTATATTATAGATTGTCTTTTCATTCACCATTTTAATTGTGTTCACAGGTTCTGCTCTGACTCTGAGCCACCAGAACACCGTGGGTCATGCTGAGTAACAGTGTGTCTACACACAGAAATAAAATGGTGTGTGAATCATCAAAACACCTACATTAAAATACAGCTAGCAGTAAAAAAAATCTTAAAGTTAAAGCATGTGGTTTCATCATAAACACCAACTCCTGAACTTGGAGCATCTCCTGATGGACTCAGTGTGATCGCTGCTGCCTGGAGAAAGTTCCCTCACAGATACAAGACATGCAGCATCCAGCAGCTGGAGGCAGGAGATGAAGTTCACCTGCAGAAGCATCACCCACTCTGCACAGGTGCATAATCAAACCACTGTGACCTTGTGTGGACCACACAGACATGGCTGGACGTCTACAGAAAGCATGAAGCTTCCTAAAGATATTTCTCAGAGCTTGTACTTCAAGGGAGACATAATTATGTAAAACATGCTGTTGACTTATATTTGCACATTTTTGTGTGTTTTCTATAAAATGTATTAACTCACACGTTCATCACATTTACTGGAAATGTTTAATTACATCAAATGTTTACTTCAAAATGGATCTGTTTCATTTCAAATTCAAACAATGACAACAATACGGCAAAGCAATGAAGTCCTGTATAGTACCTGACTTTTTTTGTGTCACCCCTAAGAAATTCTTTGTCTAGCTGTTTTTTATTCAGCTCTGACCTGAGCTCCCTGTTTTCCTGTAAGAGACGATTAATTTCTGCTCTTCTTTGTTCGCACAACTGACATTCTGTTTGTCGCCTTTTTGCTGCTGGTTCTTCTTCCTCCTCCCCATCTGCAGCGACAGTGATGTCCTCTCGTGGGGTTTCCACCGCAGACTCCACAACTTGCTCATGCTCCTCTCCAGCAGCCTCCACTGCTTGTTGATTTTGCCTTTCCATCACTTCCTGGCCTTCATCTTCCCCTTGTGCTCTGCTGTAACGTCTCTAATCGACGAGCATGTCGGTCTGATGTTGACACTTTCACCTCGGAGTGTCCCAAGTGCAGTGTTGGAGCCCAGTCGGGATTTGACTCATCCATCTCATAAGAAGATTTGCCTTGAAGAGAACGCAGATCAGTAATATAATTATTGCCAGAAAACATTACTGTCATCCATCTAGTATATTATTTTTTTAGTTGAAATTACTGAAGTTCCATTGGTAGATTACCTTATTTTAATGGTGATGTATAAATGTCATAACAATGTACTACCCTTAAATATTCAGACACATTTTGTTAAAAGATGAAGCGCTTTAATGTGTAATATGTTGAAATTTGAAAATTGAGATGAGTTACTCATTTTTTGTTACTTATAGATTATTCTTTGAATAGATTGTTTGGAAAAGGGGCAGATATAATAAGATAGTTTCTTCTTTCTGCTGCCTTTCATTTTATATTTTCTTTTTTTTGTCTTTGTTGGGTATTTATTTTGATAAAATGAATAAAGAAATAAATTAATAATAAAAAACAATATGCTACAGTCAATGTGACAACACAATCAACTTTAAACAGTTTATTTTAAAATAACACAGATGTCCGACCTAAACTTGGTTGACCCACTATGCACTGAACTCGACCAAAACATGATACACCTTGACAAAATGGCACAACTCCAGTAAACTGATTTAAAATACTCACCTGAATGGAAATGTCTGGAACAAACAAGCATGTATCTTGTGATGTTGGAGAACGTTACATCAGGACGTCTCACTGCTGATATCCATGCCTCCTTTTTGTTATGGCCGACACAAGCTCGCCCTCGCGTTGTTTCCAGGTAGGGAAACTATAAAACGAGAGTCCGTTTTCTATTTTTTTACCTTTTCTGTCGTGTGAACGGACATTGCATCCTATTACACAGCAATTTAGGACCATTGCTAAGCTGTTGAAACCTGATTCGAACAAAATACGAGCAAGGCAGGAAAAATGGCGGATCGACAAAAAAATACAAAAAAAACTACCCACGCTGTGCGCGGTGGACCAGTGACGTCACGCTCCAAAGCTCTATGGATGCGTAGTAAACGCCGAAGCGTATTATATACGGATTTTTCAAATATATTGGCAATAATTGGACAAAGCGTGTTATACACAGGAGCGTGTTATAGACTGACGAATACGGTAACAAAAGTATCAACTTATTTACATAACTTGTTATATAACTCAGAACCCAGAGAAGGACTGCCAAGACTAGATAAGGCCAAATAAATGGCGAGGTGTCCCTGCGTCCCCTCAGTTCGAGCTGAATCTGTACGTGGTCCTCTCAGCTTACCGACATGCTTCAGGTTTAAGCATCACCAGATGATAACTGGGGCATGGATGAAGGCCTGTGGACTGACCAGGACCAGCTCTGGCTTGACTTTTCGCCCAGGCAGCTGCTGGAATGGAAACCGATCCTCGTGTCCACGTGTTTGTGTCATTTCCATCTCGTTTGCATATGTAAACCGGCCTCGCCTATGGACCGGCGGCTGCACCGAGCGCGGCCTCCGATTGGTCGTTCGGGAGCCAATAGGAGCGCCGGAGCTGACTGGCCCCGCCCCCTCAGACACGTTGCTCTGGGAGAAGCTACACGGGCAGAGCACTGGTTGTGGCCGCTGCAGTGATCACACGCTTCACGTCTCGCGCATCAGCCGCTCTCAGGACCGACAGTCCTGCCGGATTCACCGCCGAACAAAGGAGGAGGAGAGAGCAGCCGCCGCATCCTGTGGGACGGTAGGAGACCTCCACCATCACCCCCACCCCAAACACCGACAAACAGGAGCGGCTAGTCAGGAAAGACGTGTGCTACTAGCTTAAAAACTGATGAAACGCTATTAAAAAAATAGAGGAATTTCAGTTATAATAACGAAAATGAGAAAACTACTTAACCTGGGAATGTTTCGGCTGTTCGTATTTTTGTAGCTTCTGGTCTTATAAAATCTAAGAGTGTAGCTAAATGGACTAAAACAATGAGGAAGTCCATTGTGTTTTACTACTAGACACTTTATCTTTTCTCGCTTACTATAACTGATGTTAGACCTCCTGATGGCACAAATACTCTCATACTGATGTTGATAAATGATGGACATCAACATTCAGGTCCTCCACCTACAGTAAAGGAAAAAAGGTGTTCATACCTGGTGTTTTATTTAGTGTACCGGTACACTATAAAAAATACACTCTAAAGATGCTATAATATGATGGGATAGAATTTTTAGCCATAAACAATAAACCCCCAGGTCCAGTTGATCTTTGAAAAAGCCTGACATGTTTAAAAAATATATATATATTTTTTTACACAATCAAATCAGGGCTAAAACAAGCCATGGTAGTGATGTTAAATCATTTAAATCATTTTTAGCTACGTTTAGCGTAGCATTCAGCATGTAAGGTTTAAACTTTCAGCTGACTAAAGAGATCCACGTTGTAAACATTTTGGATTAAGACGCTTTGTCTAATTTTTGGTTACACTCGAAGGAGTGAAATGCTGTTCAGACTGCAAACACCTTCTTCGTTCTTTTGCTAATAAAGTTTATAATCTGTTAATTTTATTGCAAAAGAGCCGGATGTTAATATGTAAACAAACACGGGTGAAACCATAAATCAACATCTTTCAGGCCTGGATTAGGTCATGTAAATTAATAAACCCTCTTCTCCACCCTCCTCTTTGACAACAGCCTTGGAAGGTGGTCTTCCTGAAACAAAGAAGCAGCCAGCCATCACCTCTCCTCCCGTCAGATTTCACAGGAAACCAGAGACGATCCAGACGTTTAACCATTCAAAACACTAAAAATAATCCCTGTGCTGAAAATGCTCCTCTCACTTCCTTCGAGCGCTAATCGCCAAGGGAGCACGTTGAAGCCCCGGCAAGCAATTAAGGATCCGTGAAGAGCATTCGATTTTATTTTTTCTTCTTTTACATTCATGAGGCGTTCCTCGCTCGTGAGCAAGCGGTTCTAGTTTTTTATTGTTCTTTTACTGCCCTTCAAGTGTCATCTTTGTCGAGCAGGTCAGCAGACCCCTGCCTCCTTTGAATAAACAAGCTAACGGCGTCTGTGAATGGATGTGGCAGCAGCTGGAAGGCACAGCTTGAAAAAATAAACGAGCGAGGGAAAAATCCTCACCCGTAAAGCTGTAAGAATGTGTAAAACTGAGAGATGCGTTTGAATGGTGACGAGAATTTGAACACGTGATGCGTTGAGGTGTGGAGTATCGGGTGGTGTTTGCTTTTGATGGTGGTTAGCCTGTGTTTACTGGCTCAGGTGTTGCATCTGCAAAACAAACGGGTCATTGTGGTCTCACTGCTACCATCTGCTCGGCTCGCTCTGTCGTCTCCATCTTTATTCATGTGTGCTCGGATGGAGGTGCCTATTTGTCTAAGTTATTCTTATTCTAATTCAATCAAACTCACATCGCTTGGTCAAGGACACTCGAGTACAGGTAGTCCCCGACTTACGAGCGAGTTCCGTTCCTACGACTGTCTCGTAACACGAAATCTCGTACGTCGGAACCCGAAACACGTGTTCTCGTAAGTCCGGATTTTCGGTCGTAAGTCGGAAAATGTATGCTAGTATGCTAGCGCTACTACAAACACTCGTTTTTCATCACAAATGTTCATACTAGTTCATAAACGAGGTCCTCAACGAGGACCCTCATCAATATGCATATCGTGAGAACCGATCAACAGAGGACGCTATCTCCTCCGTGGTCCACACTGCTCTCACCCACCTGGATCAGAAGGACTCATACGTGCGTCTGCTCTTTGTGGACTTCACATCTGCCTTCAACACCATGATCCCCCAAACTCTGATAGACAAACTATCCACACTTGGACTAAGCCCCTCTATTTGTAACTGGGTCTTAGACTTCTTAACAGACAGACCACAGTCCGTGAAGATCCACAACTTCTCCTCCTCCACCATCACCCTCAGCACTGGCTCTCCTCAGGGATGTGTGCTGAGCCCTCTTCTGTTCACTCTGCTCACATATGATTGTATAGCCACACATCCAGGCTGTCATATTGTTAAGTTTGCAGATGATACAGCTGTGGTGGGATGCATCACAGATAATGATGAATCCAGCTACAGACAGGAGGTGGAACATCTGGAGAGCTGGTGCAAAGAGAACAACCTTCACATGAATGTGAAGAAGACGAAGGAGATGATTGTGGACTTCAGAAGGAACAAACACACCCACACCCCACTGTATATAGGTGGATCTGCGGTGGAGGTGGTCTCCAGCTACAAATACCTGGGTGTACACTTGAATGATAACCTCAGCTGGAGCAATAACACCACCAGCCTGATCAAGAAAGGTCATCAGAGACTCTACTTCCTCAGACGGCTGAGACGAGCCGGTCTGAGAAGCCCAGTCCTCACCTCGTTCTACAGGTGTGCAGTGGAGAGCGTCCTGTGCTCCAGCATCAACGTGTGGCATGGAGGCTGCACAGTTGCAGAGAGAAAAGCTCTGCAGAGAGTGGTGAAGGCTGCACAGAAGTCTGTGGGAGTCAGTCTCCCCACCATCACAGACATTTACACCTCCAGATGCAGAAAAAGAGCCACCTGCATCATGAAAGACCTCACTCACCCAGCACACTCACTCTTTGCACCACTCCCCTCGGGACGGAGGTTGAGGAGCATCAAATGTAGAACCACTAGACTGAGAAACAGCTTCTACCCTGAGGCTGTCAGACTCATGAATAAATAAATAATAAGAATAAACACTGCAAAATGTCACATCATACTGATACTGTACTGATCTGTTTCTTGTTGCTGCGTTCATCTGTGACCATCTGCTCATGTTCGTGCTGCTGTTTATAATGATGTTTTTCTACTACATTAGGGCTTAGTGTATTACTAGCTGATGTGATGTCTCTCTTAGTTAATCCTAGATGTTATTATTGTATTTCTCTTGCATTTGTTGTTGGATGTAACTGGGACCCTGTGTACATAATCTCGTTTTCAACACATGTACTACATGCGGTGCAAATGACAATAAATTCTCTCTGACTCTCTGACTCTGACTCTGACTCATAAACATGCTCAGAAACTTGTTTCCAAACGGTTAGCTAACACACTTTCATCTAAAAACACATAAAAGTGCTGTATTTTTTGTATGTTCTTTACAAATTTACTGCTCGTTCGCCAGCTCGTAAGTCCGGAACCTCGTATGTAAGAGCGCTCGTAAGACGGGGACTACCTGTAGTTATTTTTGACTCGATTTAGTTAAATTTTGGTTAGTTTGCCTGCAATCATAGCTGTTTTTCTGGCGCTTATCTTTTATTTTTTTGTATTTTTACACTAAAGTAAATTTCTCTCCGTCAGGTCAGTGATGGTCAGTGCTGGTTAGAGCCTGCAGCTGAGGATGTCTGCCACAGATTCGGACAACTCCATTGACTGGCTGGCTAGTGACAATGACGAAAACGACAGCGAACAAGAGCCCGACTGTGCTTCGAAGGGCGCTCAGGCAGAGGTTGCTCCATCCCCCAGCTTCCCGCCCTACCCGGGCCCGTCTAACTGCAGCAGGCCGATCGAGGGCAGCAGTAACTGGAGCGAGGTCTGCAGCCGGGGATCTTCTCGCTGCGTGGAGAAAATAGACAGCAACGCTGCCGTTGGACTTGTATATAAAACTCAACTTGGAGAAAAGGTGACTGGCAAAAGCACTCAGCCAGTGAAGAGACCTCACAGCTCCACTGAAGAGCAGAGCAAAGGACGGCATCTATCAGAGAAAGATCACATTTTTAGAAGCAAGGTGAGCTCCCATGTGACGAATGTTTGCATCTCGCAGGAGGTAGCTGACAATATCAGCAAAACTAGGATGTGGCCTCTCACCCAGATTTACTCCCCTGCTGATTTTACAGACATTTCCAGTAAAGATCACCCTCCCCTGAAGTTGCGGGAGGAGTGCTTGTCATGCTTTCCTGAGGAAACAGTCATTTTACACTATGTCAAGGGCTGCTAGTCAGTTAGCTGGTCATTTTCAGTCAGTACTGGAAGGAAAAGCTGTTTAAGTTGCTATAATATAGGCTTTACAATAAGTGTTTGAGCATGTTTTGCTACTTTGATATATTTGTTTTAACTTTTTTTTAAAAAAATCTGTATTTCTCTTGTGATTGTCTCTTGTTGATTGTTCAAGGAAAATCTACTGTTGCTGTTGTCATCATTCTTTAGTTTGTAGACAGGTCTCTCTTGTAAATGAGTCCTCAAGGCTCAATGAGATTAACCTGCCTAAATAAAGGTTGAATGAAATGTACTATCACCTGCCTACAAATCAATCTATTATCATTCACAGTGCATGGAGCTACAGTGCTACATTCATCCGCTGTCATCAATCTTGAATGGCCTTCGTTCAGGGAGATACAAAGAAAGTAAGTCAATCATTTCCATTGCTCTCTGAATTTCTGTCATTTTTTCAAAGTAAAAACACCCGTAACGAGAACGAATCTCTCGCTTTCTGGTTTAAGCATTCACGTTTTTCCCCCAATTTGTAAAGTATGATCACAAAATTATTGTAATTCATTAGTTCCAGCTGTGAGTCAGTTTGTGTACAAGCATCATGTTTATGTAAAGGAATATTAGAGGATTCTACATCTCTTTGTTTCTGTATTCCTAAAAAAACTAAAGAAGAGTGTACAATTTGTGCATTGTGTGTGAAATTGGGAGATTACGTTTACAAAATTGTTTTACTGCAGGGCCAGCCACAAATATTCTCCTTCTGTGTAGGTGTTTTATAACGGAGATCATTTTGGCAAGCAATCGCAATATTTTATGTAATACAGAAAGCCCTAAGTCAGGTCAGTTTACCCTAACAAGTGCAGGAAGCTTCACACTTTATACTTCCTTATAAACTTGGCAGAGGTGAGTGGGAACATACTGTACTGTACCACACACTGCAGAGAAAAGCAGCTGCTGTTTGTGTTTTTGTCAGTTAGACATCTTATGTGTTTTTCAAAGATATAATAACCATGTCCAGACAAGCTCTGAAACTGCTTAGTTTGGGATCTTGGTCAAACCCAAACCTCGTGTGACCCAGCACTTCCCACTCACAGAAGCAGGGAGTCTGTTCCTCCGTACACAACCCATCTGCCTCAGCCCTGCTGTCGACACGCTTCAACCCTGCCGCTTTCGTTTTCTTTTCCAGGACTCAGCAGTTTCCAGGAGAGCGTGGCCATGGACAGGATTCAGAGGATCATGGGAGTCCTGCAGAACCCTTTCATGGGGTAAGCGTGAGCCACATACGTACTCTTTTATATGAATGGATCTCCGGCAAAAACTTTACCACCGACCTCAAAGCGCAGTTAGCTTTCTAAGTGCTCTCCATTATGCCTGTGACACATTGCTCACAGCAGGTTTTTGCTACCCCCACACATTCAGGATACATTTACTGCAGAGATGGCTGAGTCGCACTTTAGCTGGGCATCTCATTAAAAATGTATTGCACTTCATTGTGGGAGAAGCACGCTTGATTAGCTCTCCACTGGCCGGATGGTGTAATGGAGTATGATACTAACCATTTAAAGGAGAAAGTCCTGATCATGCAATAGTATTAAAATTGTGATGTTTCACAGTTTAAAATCAACAATCTGTTAGTTTCAAACAGCTTATTTGTCCTGTAGTTATTAATAATATTCATGCAGATTTATCTTGCATATACTCTGAGCAATTCAATATCTGTATGGCACTTAAGATAATTCAGGTTTTGTGAAAAAGTTATGAACAAGTAATATTTAACCTGTTGTAGATAATCTGGCTATTTGAACAGACTCAGTTTGGAGAAATGGTTTAATTCTGACTGGACTGACACGCTAACCGCTAAGTGCTGTTCCATTACACAGTTGTTCCTATAGAAAATGATACAACAATCCTGCAGGAGGTGCTACAGCAAGCTGCCACTGCTTTTTGGCGCTTGCAAACAACCTCATACAGGTAGTCCCCGACTTACGAGCGCTCTTACATACGAGGTTCCGGACTTACGAGCTGGCGAACGAGCAGTAAATTTGTAACGAACATACAAAAAATACAGAACTTTTATGTGTTTTTAGATGAAATTGTGTTAGCTAACTGTTTGGAAACAAGTTTCTGAGCATGTTTATGAACTAGTATGAACATTTGTGATGAAAAACGAGTGTTCGTAGTAGCGCTAGCGTAAATTTTCCGATTTACGACCGAAAATCCGGACTTACGAGAACACGTGTTTCGTGTTCCGACGTACGAGATTTCGCCTTACGAGATAGTCGGAGGAACGGAACTCGCTCGTAAGTCGGGGATCACCTGTAATTGTGTGCAACATTTACCTCGCCAATCTGGTCAGAATTAAACTGTACTTTTCCAAACTGAGGATGCTCAAAGAGCCATCTACAACAGGTAAGATAATGACATGTTCAGATCCTCCTCTCAGCACCATGACACCTGCTGTATGAGAAGACATGTTCAGATCCTCCTCTCAGCACCATGACACCTGCTGTCATGAGAAGACATGTTCAGATCCTCCTCTCAGCACCATGACACCTGCTGTATGAGAAGACATGTTCAGATCCTCCTCTCAGCACCATGACACCTGCTGCATGAGAAGACATGTTCAGATCCTCCTCTCAGCACCATGACACCTGCTGTATGAGAAGACATGTTCAGATCCTCCTCTCAGCACCATGACACCTGCTGTATGAGAAGACATGTTCAGATCCTCCTCTCAGCACCATGACACCTGCTGCATGAGAAGACATGTTCAGATCCTCCTCTCAGCACCATGACACCTGCTGTATGAGAAGACATGTTCAGATCCTCCTCTCAGCACCATGACACCTGCTGCATGAGAAGACATGTTCAGATCCTCCTCTCAGCACCATGACACCTGCTGTATGAGAAGACATGTTCAGATCCTCCTCTCAGCACCATGACACCTGCTGTATGAGAAGACATGTTCAGATCCTCCTCTCAGCACCATGACACCTGCTGCATGAGAAGACATGTTCAGATCCTCCTCTCAGCACCATGACACCTGCTGTATGAGAAGACATGTTCAGATCCTCCTCTCAGCACCATGACACCTGCTGTATGAGAAGACATGTTCAGATCCTCCTCTCAGCACCATGACACCTGCTGTATGAGAAGACATGTTCAGATCCTCCTCTCAGCACCATGACACCTGCTGTATGAGAAGACATGTTCAGATCCTCCTCTCAGCACCATGACACCTGCTGCATGAGAAGACATGTTCAGATCCTCCTCCACATCCTCCAGGGTCACCTGTAAATTATCTTCACTGTAAATAAAGCTTTTACCTTTAATCCTGAGTTTGTTCCTCTGGGTAATACAACCATCATAAAGATACCAACAAATGTAATAAATTAAATCTTATAAATATATAAATATGTATAAAGTTATGTTTGGCTCTACAACAATTTAGAGCTCCAACAAAGACGGTCAACTTCTGTCCTTTCTTAATAATAAAGTTGAGAGTTTAAAAATGGAAAGAAAGTGTCAGAATCTGTGTAAGCTTTCTCTTTTTAACCTTCAGGTTTTTGTGGCCCACATGTGAAAGTTTCTGGACACCCCTGGTGTAGGTTCTGTAAAGAGGAGTGGGCCAGAACCTCCTGAAGGTTCAACTTATGTGATGTCATCGTATGTTTGATGAAGGTGGGTCTCTGCACCTGAGATACACCCAGGTGAGGCAGTGGGCACCAAGCGGGGTCTTTCTCAGAGACACCATGACATGTGGGAATGACTGGGAGTCGAGTCGCAGCTCTCTGGTCCCAGGTCGGCTCGCCTACCTCCACACACCATCTGAGACGACCAGAACATCTGGCTGTGCTGCCAACAAACACCTCCACAAGTTGTGTTTGCAAATATTATATTAAAAGATCTTTAGATGATGGTAAGGTAGTTGGAGCAGTGTTCCTGGACTTGAGAAAAGCCTTTGATACAGTGAATCATGACATGCTCCTACATAAACTCAGTACGTATAACTTCTCCAAGTTAGCAATCAGCTGGTTTAGATCATATCTAAAAAATAGAGAACAGTGCGTCAAAGTTAATGGGATGAAATCCAGCCCCCAAACATGTACTATGGGAGTTCCACAGGGTTCCATTTTGGGTCCATTGCTTTTCTGTTTATACATCAACGACTTACCGGACAGTTGCAAATACGCCAAATGCCAGATGTATGCAGATGATGCCATCATCTATGTATCTGCAAAGACTCCACAACAGGCAGCAGAGATACTGAACAGGGAGATGGAGGGAGTGTCTCAGTGGTTTAAGAATCACTGTTTGACTCTGAACTGCAACAAAACAGTCTCAATGTGTTTCACTATCCGGCGTAAAGTCTGTAACTTTTCAATTGTGATTGATCAAAAGGAAATCCAAAAAGTGGAAGAGTTTAAATATCTGGGTGTCATTTTAGATTCCCACCTTAACTTTGAGGCTCACATTAGGAAAATGTTTAAAACCATTAAGACAAATATAAATTGTTTTCGTCTTATAAGATCTTGTTTATGTGGAAAATCTGCTCAGTTGTACCTTCATGCCATGATTATGTCTCATTTCTCATACTGTGTCACTGTCTGGAGCCACGCAACTCAATCGGCTTTAAAACCTATGAGGATGTTGTACTCACAAGCACTGAAAGTTCTAGACCAAAAACCATTGAAGTGGCACCACTGTAAAATACTTGATAAATATAACCTATTAAGCTTTGACAATTTTTTAAAATTTTCTTGTTTAAAATTAACTTTTAAATGTATTAATGGTCTTGTCCCTGAGCTGGTGAGCAGAATGATTTTAAAAGTCATGAGTTGCAACAAGAGGTGCAGTTGATGGAGACTGTAAACCTACAAAATACAAAACATCATTTGGTCAATGCTCCTTCTCATTTAAAGGTCCTCATATCTGGAACAGTTTACCATCAGCAATAAAAACATTGACTGATCTTAGAGTTTTTAATTCCCAGGTGAAAAAATGGTTGAAACAAAACCAACTCTGTGAACACTGAACCCCATGGGGACAGAGGAACAGCTGTGTGTGTGAGGGAACTGTTTAATCCATTTAAACTTAATTAAATTTTTTATTTTATTTTAGATGTTTTTATAGAAAAGTCCAACCAAGGACTGGGTTTGCAAATTAGCCTGTGGCTAGAAAACCTTTGTGCAAGACAACGGTTGCTTCGTTTTTAACATGTAACATTGTTTATTGTGCTGTCCTTGATCAAATAAATGTGAATGAATGAATGAATGAATGAAATGAAATAGTTGTTTCACTCCATGACGTGCAAATCAGTTAGGACTTTTCATCTGTTTTCTGAATTTCTACTTGATATTTTGTCTCATGTCATTGAATGAAACTGTAAAAACAAGTTTGTCCATGAGATCAGTGGACCTCGCTGAAAGTTTCGTCTGAAAAGGGAAGTTGCTCCGTCACAAAGTGCTGGTTCAGGCCTGAGCAGAAGTCACACCCGGCGTGTGAAGTGAACGTTCAGAACCTCTGCGTCTTTCTCCAGGAACACGTTGTGATGATGAGGAACACCATCTGCTGCTTCTGTAAGTCGCTGTGAAGCGTGCAGCTGTTTCCACGCCGCTCGGTGCTTTTATCTTATCAGCTCAGTTGCATAACATCTATAGAAGCAGAACCAAACAGATCAGATACATATTACATGAATAACGTAAAGAATTGTAGTGCTGGATGAATAGTTTTATATTTTTATATAATAATTTGTAAAAAGTGTTTGTAAACCATCTGATGACATATATTTGTGTTCAAAGTCAGTTAAAACTGAAAATGTGTTCATTTTAATAACATTTAAGTTAAAGGTGTCCGTACGCCACAGATCGTAGATCGATGATGGACTTTGTAGTCGTGTCATCTGATTTGTTTTGGACACTCGGGTGAAGAGAGGAGCTGTCAGCTGATCACCAGCTGGCAGTGAGGTGGAGCAGATGGTGGTGAAGATGCTGGACCGGTAGACCTGAACATGTAGTGAGTGTTTGCTGGGAACGCCTGGCAGAAGAACCTGTCAGAGAGATGTTCAACTCACACCTCCAGGAGACCGGGGGACATGGAGTCAGAGTGGACCATGTTCCACGACTCACCTGTTGAGGTGCTGCCTTGAGCTGTGGCCACAAGGTGCTTCTCATGGTGGTCATCCTCGAACTCGGTGGTGGACACCCCGGGTCAGGGAGGCTGTCCAGCTGAAGGAGGAGTTCTATCGGGCCTTGTTGGCCAGTGGGACTCCGGAGGCAGCTGACGAGTACCGGAGGGCCAAGCGGGCCGCAGCCTTGGCTGTTTCTGAGGCAAGAGCTCGGATGTGGGAGGAGTTCAGTGAGACCTTGGATAACGACTTGAGGAGATTCTGGTAAACCATCAGACGTCTGAGGAGGAGGAGCAGCTCTTCACTAACACTGTGTTCAGAGAAGGTGGCTGCTGTTGACCTCAACCAGTGATGTCGTCAAGAGGTGGAAGGAATACTTCTCGGATCTTCTCAACCTCACCAGCACGTCTTCCTGGAGGAACCAGAGTCGGGGTCGATCCCTCCATCACTGTGGCTGAGGTCGTTAATTAAAAAAGCTCTGAGGCGGCAGGGCTCCGGGGGTGGATGACATTCACCCTGAGTTCATACCTGGACGTTGTGGGGCTGTCTTGGTCGACACGCCTTTGCAACATCGTGTGGACATCGGGGCAGCGCCACTCGACTGGCAGAGTGGGGTGGTGGTTCCCCTCTTCAGAAAGGGACCGGAGGGTGTGGATTTGTAGAAGGCTGTCGACTGTGTTCCTCCATGTGGGGGTGCTCCGTGGCTATGGGATTGGGGACCCGTGCTGTTTGGTCCCCACACAAGTGGTGAGAGAGTTTGGTTCTCACCGCCGGTAGTAAGTCAGAACCCTCCAGGGTGGGAGTTGGACCTCCAGCGCTGCTCGTTGTCACAGATTCTGTTCATAACTTTCATGGACAGAACTTCTCGGTGCAGCCAGGGGGAGGAGGTGGCCTCAGGATTCATGTCTGCTCTTTGCAGATGATGTGGTCCTGATGATGTGGTCCTGTTGGCGTCACGTGATCTTCAGCTCTCACTGGAGCGGTTCACACTTCACAGCTGGGGTGAGAACCAGCACCTCCCAGTCTGAGGTCATGGTCCTCAACTGGAAAAGGGTTGATCTCTCCAGGTTGAGGTTCTGCCTCAAGTGGAGGAGTTCAAGCATCTCAGTTTTTTTAGATGAGTGAGGGAAGAATGGAGCGTGAGATTGACAGATGGATTGGTGCAGTGCCTGCAGTATTGTGGACTCTGTACCGGTCCATTGTAGTGAAGAGGGAGCTGAGCTGTTAAGGCAAAGCTCTGTTTACTGGTCAGTCTACGTTCCTATCCTCACCTATGGAATATTTCAATTTGTTTCTATTTTTTCACCCAAATATGTCAGTTTTACAGAAGTTGAATATGAACATATGCTGATGCACAGATATAACTTCAAAATGGCTTAAAGCTGAAAACATTTTTAAAACACAACATTTTGCTTCGGTCAGACTGCAGAGAGGAAGCTGCAGACAGCCAAAACATGAACAAGTCTTCAATTTTCATGATAAATTCAACTTTGCACAACATAAACAGTGAAACAGCTAAAACACAGTAAAAGTTTTAGTGGGATTTCGATACATTTTAGAGATGACGTTAAAACATGAAGTTGAAACTCTTCAGTGTCCGGGCTTTGCAGCTGTGGGGCAACATGAGGCGTTCAGTCCTCCTGCAGAGGCTCGCTGCAGCTTTGACCACAGATGTGGTGAAAATAAAGATCAAACATTCCTGGAAAAAATGCCCATGGTGTCAGAGTCTTCAACAAAGAGTGACTCAGCTAAAGAAAAGATCCAGTTGGAGCTGGACAAATATCTCAAAAGAGATCTCGTGATCCTGCAGTATGTGTTGGGGATCGGTCTCAACTCCATCCAGTGGATCATGAGATATTTTGCTAACAGCTGAATATGGCCTACTCAAATGCAATAAAAAGTTACAAGTTCTCCCACAGTAAGCTGCACTCAGAGTATGCGCTGAAGATGACGCTTGACTTTTATCTCAGCAGATTTTAGCTCATGTGAATAATGAGGCATCACCCTGATCCAGTTTTCTTCCGTACGTTTTCCGGCACGATTCTCGTCCTGCACTTTTCATCTATTTCAACACATCATGAATCAAAACGTTCGGCTCTTTCAGGACAGTCCTGCTGTGACTTTAGCTGTTTGAAATTTTTAGTATTTTCTGCCATTTTGTTCTCTCAGAAAATGAATTGAGCTCATTTTCCATCCTTCACATCTTTAGATGTGTTTACAACCTTTTACTGCTCATTTCACATTTTGTTCTGCTTCAGCTTCTTTCAACTTCTTGCTGCAAATTTAAAAAAATTTCAGCTACTTTTGGAAAACTTCAGCTGTTTTGTCTTCCTTTTAGATTATTTCTGCTAACGACAATATTTTTGTGCTTCTAGCCTTTTCCTGTTGATTCCAGCTTGTTACGCTCCTTTCAGCTTATGCAACCTTCAGCCTTTTCTGTCACCCAGACAATAAACTGGACTGGACAGCTAACACCAATATGCAAGAAAGGACAGCGTCGCCTTTTTCTTCTGGGGAGATCCAGGTCCTTTAATGTCTGCAGGACCATGCTCCATAATATCCTGATGCATGCTCAATAATCCAGGTAGAAAAATCTAAAAAAGTTAAGTCTGGTCCTCTGGACATTCAAAAAACAAAACAAAAACAAAAAGTAGAAAAGTTTTGTCTTTCCTCTGAAAGACTTCCTCAGTCTGAGCTGCTGTATTCAGCTCAGTCTTATAAATAGCACCCTCCCACAGTGGATCAACCAGTTGGCTGATGACAGCTGAAACCAGTTGCTCACATGATCAAGGAGGACCATCAGCCTAACGATGGATCGTTAGCACCCTGATGGTTGTTTGCTATTCACAAGGGGCTGAGTGATACTAGCAATAACATGTTGCAGATGTTTTACCACTCTGTGGTCTCCAGCGTCTTCTTCTACTGTGGCGTGGGGCAGCAGGGTGAAGGAAGCCCAACAGAATCGATGAACTCATGAAGAGAGCTGGTTCAGTTCTGGTTCAGTTCTGGGAGTGGACCTGCCGTCTCTGACAGAGGAGTCTGAGCAGAAGATGTTGAGGAACCTGCTCCAGATCCTGAACAACACGTCACATGACACCTGGACTCTGACCGCAGCACCTTCAGTCGTAGACTGAGACCACCGAGGCGCTCCACAGAACAACACAGGAAGTCCTTCCAACTTTTAAACTCCTCCCCCTTTCTGCACACAGGACAGTAAAATTAATTCTACACCACAATACACTCTTTAATGTTTCTGTCTGCACCTGACCTGTTGTAGAAATTAATTGTTGGTATTTTTATATTCTGTTATTTTTTTTAATATCTTGTGTTAATCCTTATGTTTGTTCCTTTGTACTGAAACTCTGGCACAACAATTTCCTCCGGGATCAATCAAGTTCGATCTTATTTTATCTTAATTTGTATCTATTTTATTTTTATTTTTTTCTTCTTTCTCCTGCTCCCTTTGTCAGGGTCACACAGCGAACTA
>JBBPBX010000707.1:8361-22490 GCA_038048925.1 Garcialebias charrua | reverse complement strand
TATCTATCAATTATTATATCAATTAGTTTGTGTATATATCAATATTTATCAGTTATTATCAATTATTATATCAATTATTAGTGTGTATCTATCACTATCAATATCAATCTCTCACTCTTTCTCTCTCTTTGTTACAGTAAATTGTATTTAACCACAGAAACAGCCTGCAGTGTTTATATTTCATCAAGTGGGTAAATATGATCATCAAGTTGCTCCTGTGGAGTCAAAAAGAGCTGAAATGGTGATTTTAATTCTTACAGACTCCTAAACTCGTCAACAGTTTCTGGTGTGATATCTCCAGGATGGAATGGGAACAGTAGCAGCTGGTGACAGAACTCTATCAACCTGAGCAAGGTCGAGGAGTCCCACGTGACCGGCCCGGTCCATAAAGTCTGCACCTGGCCCCGCCAGGTGAACACCGCTGACCACGATGAGGGGGCTGCTCGCTTTCACCGCTCTTTTTGTGTCCGTCCTCGCCAAGGAGACGTTCGAGGGGTAAGTGAAGTGTTACAACCACTCAATGCTGGGATTTGTAGAAGCTCCTTCTAAAAGTTTTAATCCGAGGTGTGAAACAAAATGTCACAACTGGTGCAAAATAGAAAAATGGTACAGAGTTGGAACAAACATATTTTAGGAAAGATATTATTGTTTTTAAAATGCTACATAAATGATATTGAAATTGACAATATTACTCAGGAAATAATAACAAAATATTTAAATCAGTAATTGGCTCAATTAAAAGACAATAACGCCCAACCCACTCTAAACTAGATGTATTCAAAGATGAAGATTTTCTGTTGTGTTTGCATCACTTGTCCACATAAAAAACATGTTTTGCTAAAAAAAAATAAAAAAAAAATAAACCTCAACTAAGATGAAGAGATTTTGAAATAAATGAATGTATCTGTACAAAAGCAAAACATGGAGTTTCTCAGACACAATGATAAAAAACTGTTTTGGCTCCTTCACATCGTGAACAAGCCAAAACAACAATAAAGCCTTTCAATATTTTTGCACATAAATATCATTTTATTCTGACCTTTTTACCATAAAACTTTGATTGTGAGATCAAATTTAATACTAACTGAGAGAAACTTGTTTTAAATTGAATTGTAATGGAATCAAAGAAAAACTGTCTAGATTTTTAAAGTTTTGGCAGAGCTAAAGTGATTTTTCTCTGTGTTTTGAGTTGTTATAAATGTGGGTGTTATCACTGTCATTACAACATTATTTTACATTATTGTTAAAGCTTTGCAACATCCATGGTAACTCAATATGAAGCAGTGGGCCTAATATAGTCCCTTGAGGAATACCACTGTTGATTTCTCAGGAATGTCCATTAGTCAAGACATTAAGAAGAATCTTTAAACAATGTGTATGTACAGTAATGTATATGTAGTTTATTGGATTTGTCTGACCTCACACTGACTGACTGAGCTACAAGCCCAGGGACATACGTGCTGTTGCAGGACTGTCTTCTCTTTGTCATGGAGGACGGTGCTGGTCAATTCAGAATCCTACATACACCTCATTATTAGCGCCTGACATTTAAAACTAACAGGGTACAAAGCAGTTACCATTTAGTACCCTTGAGCTCGTCATATACACTTATCATGAACACCACCTCCCTGTGACTGCACAGGATCAAGCTGTGTTTTAATGGACTGTGCATAATGAAGTAACGTGCACAGGGCACAGCTTGTCAACAGTGCAAGTGCGTTGAAGCTGCTGCTGCTTGTAGGAAATGCACAAAAGATACATCTTAACCAGCTTGTGTTTTTGAAGCTACTGGTCAATTATTTTATTTTAGAAGATTCATAGAGCTGAACAGCATTTTAATTGTTTTCTAAGTACTACTTTGTAGCACCCTTGAAAACAACACTGCATGTTTAGAATTTATAGCCGCCTGTAAAGTAAGAAAAAAAAATCTAATGTGATGAAAATTTTACAAGTTCCATTTTATTACATTTGTAGAACTAAACATGTTGCCTAAATGTAAAATTTTAGTCAAAGACGACACCTAGATACTTAAAGTGATACACCACATCAAGTGTCTCTCCATTCGCGTTACGTAGGAAGGAACCTACAGCAGACAACTTTTTATTATTAAAAATTGCAAGTAGGATGTGACCAAAGCTACAAAAATGGAATTTAGCAGAAGTTCAAATTGACCTAGAGCTCATGGATGACATCTCTTCAAAACTCTGGCTGGATGTTAATGGTTATTGCTCCCAGCAATGCTAATTTGACTTCCTACCAGTTGAACAAGTGGTTCAGAGGTGGCTGTTGTAGCTTGGTCTGTCAGCGCTGCAGGTTTGTAGTCCTGAGGTTGTGGGTTCAAGCCCAGGTTGGGTCAAGAACAGCCTCCTGTGTGAAAACATTGCTAAATCTTAAATGCAAGTTCGCTCTCTGTGGCACCCTCAGAAGAACGAAGCAGCAGAAGGAAAACACACAAGTGGACAACATGGCAAACATTGGAAGCACACCTACGTTTGCATTATATGTGTACATTATACAGTCTAAAGTGATATCTCACATCAGATGCCTGCTTGTCAGTAAAAGCTAAGTTCATTACCTAAACTTATGATAGAACTTTAGCAATGAATTAAAGACAAACCTTTTTGCCCTCTTCTCATTTTGCAGACATCAGGTGCTTCGGATTGTCCCAAAGAATGACATCCAACTGTCTCTTGTCAAGGATCTGGAGAAAATAATAGAGTTTGAGGTTTCTTAATGCAAACTAATATTAGCATTACATTTTTTTATGATTATTATGAAACAAACAACATTATGCATATTTTGTTGATGTGTTTTCAGTTGGACATCTGGATGGGTGTGACAGATGTTTTTTCTCCTGTGGATGTCCGGGTTCCCTCTCATAACTTGCAGTCTTTCAAGAGTTACTTGGACAGCCTGAACATCAAGTACTCCACCATGATTGAGAACCTGCAGGTAAACTGACACCATTCATTTTTCTAACACAATAGTTAGGGGACTAGTTTGGTTACTCAAGAAAGGAAAGTGGACACTATCCCACTGTGCTGGTTTGGGTGGGGAATCCCTGAACCGAACAGAAAATACCATTCACCGGTGGAAGGAGCACTTCATGGATCCCCTTAATACGTCCACCATGTCTACCTTTGAGGAGACAATCTGAGGACTCAGGGGGGAGACAAGTCCATTACCCTGGCTGAGATTCACTGAGCGAGTCAAAATGCTCCTCGGTGACAGACAGTGCACCAGGGGTGAACGAGATTTGTCTTGAGATGCTGAAGCCTCTTGTGGGGCTGTCAGGGTTGACATGTCTCTTCAATGTCACATGCAGGACTGGGACAACACCTGTGGAGTGGCAGAGCAGGGTGGTGATTCCAGTTTTTACAAAGGGGGATCATGGGATCACACTTCTTGCCCTCTCCAGGAGAATTTACTTCAGCGTGTTGGAAGGGAGGCTCTAACTGAACGTTTCACACTTAAAGAAACTGGTTCAGCTTACACAATTTAACATTTTTTGTTGTCATCTACCTGGATGATTGAGCTTACAACCCTTGCTCTAACTGAAAGTCAAACCTAAGATGCAAGAGGAGCAGGGTGGTTTCCATCTTGGTTGTGGAACAGTGGACCAGCTCTTTACCATTGTGGAGTTGCTAAGAGGGTCATGGGAGCTACATGGTTTTGGATCTGGAGAAGGCTTATGACTATGTTCCTTGAGGGTGCTGTTGGAGTATGGGGTGCCTGGCTTGCTTTTAATAGCTATCCAGTCCCTGTATAACCAAAGCAGGAGCTGTGTCCACATTCTTGCCTCAAAGTCGAGCTTGTTCTCAATGTGGGTTGAACTCCACAGGGCTGTCCCTTGTCTCCGATCCTGTTTGTGGTGTTCATGGACAGAATCTCAAGGTGCAGTTGTGGAGAGGAGGGTGTCTGGGTTTGGAACCTCAGGGCCTCGTCTCTGGTTTATGCAGATGGTTTGGTTCTGCTAGTGTATTCAGAACAGAAACTTCAGCATGCAGTGGGATGGATCACAGCCAAGTGTGAAGCAACTGAAATGAGAGTCAGTTCCTCCAAGTCCGAGGTCATGATTCTCAACTGGAAATTTGTGGAATTACCCCTCATGGTCGGGGGGAGGGGGGAACCTTTGCTTCAAGTGGATTTGAAGTGTCTTGTTCACCCAGTGATGGTATGATAGAGCAGGAGATGAATCGAATGATTAGGGCCTCATCCTCAATAATGAGGGTATTGCTTTAGTCAGTCGTGGTGACTAAAGAGCTGAGTCGAAAGACAAAGCTCTTGATTTACTGGTCTGTTTTCTTTCCAACCCTCACCCATGGCCAAGAGGTTTGGATCATGACTTGAAGAACGAGATCAGGGATACAAGCGGCCAAAACGGGCTTCCTTCGTAGGGCAGCCAGACTCAGTGATAGGGTGATGAGCTCCATCATCCGAAGGGAATTTGGAATACAGTCGCTGCTCCTATGCATCACAAGAGTCAGTTGAGTTGGTTCAGGTATCTGATTGGAATGCCTCCTGGATGCCTCCCTTTAGACGTATTCCGGGTATGCCTCACTGGTAGGAGGCCCAGGAGAAGATCCAGAAGTAGCTGGAGGGATGGTGTAACTTCTAGAAAGTGTCAATGGGGAGCGGGATGTCTGGGTTTCACCATTGCCTCTGCAACCTGACTACGGGTAACTGGTATAGGATGGATGGATGGAAAGATGGATGGATGGATGGATGGCACAGTAGTTTTGATGTTCTTCAAATACGAATAATGTTATTGTTCCTTAGGAAATCTTGGATGCAGAGCAGGAAGAGATGGACTCTGGTGCACGTGTTGGTGAGCCGAGGAATACCGACAGCTTTGACTACACCAGGTATCACCCCATCAATGAGGTCAGTGCTCACATTTATCTGGCTGCACAAAGACATTAAAACAATTGACATCAACCTCAGACAGTGTGCGCTCTAAGGTGATAGGAATGCATTCATAGCAGGAGGTTTGTCTTTGCTTCAGATCTACAGTTTCCAGGACATGCTGGTGGCTGAAAACCCCAACTTGGTCAGCAAGATTGTGATTGGCCAGAGCTACGAAGGCCGTCCGTTGAATGTGCTAAAAGTAAGAAACACTTCTGAAAATCTCCAAAATATTTTGTATTAAATATACGAATGCTATTACATCTAGTGAAATAACAAGCAACACTGTATGCCCCCATCACTAAAATATTTAAATAATGAATGTTTGTAGTTTTGAGATTAATGTTTTTCTGGACTGAAATTGAATAAAGAATACAAGTAAAGCTTGATGTTTTGTTGCAAATCATTAAAGTGTGTAGGAGTTACACTGTGTAGAAGAACAGAGGTGCTCATAGTTTATTAATTTTTTGTATGTCAGAGTGATGGATCCTGGTGATACAGATATTTCTGCATATTAATCCAGCTACTTGGTTATGTGTTCCATGTACATTTGCCTACCTGAATCTCATACCCTGCTATTCTTTGTTGGACTGTCTCAAGGGCATCTTTTCACAGCCTGCATCCTGAGTCTTGTCTTGTATGGTCGACCCCAGCCTCTGTTGCTCTTGTGCTGAGGAAGTGTCCAAATGCTGCCATGATTAGTGCCACTGGGCTGTTTGTCAGTCAAGCCCTCTCTTGCCATCAGTAGGATTTGTTGACATCAGCCACTTCCTCAAGCTACCAGTGGTATATGCAAGTCCATCATGAAGTCCATGCAGAACAGAAGTGGGGACAGTGTATCATCTTGGTATATGCCACATTTAATTCTGACATGCAAGAGGCTTTGAATTGGCCTCTAGAGTTGTCTTACACATTCCCATTGAGTTCTTGATGAAGGCTCTTAGTGTCCTAATGATGATGTGAAATTTCAAGCCCGCCAGTATCCAAGTACTGAATGTGGCATTGAGTCATAGGCTTTCCTGTAGTCCAACCAGGCAGTGCACAGGTTTGTGTATCTGGTCTTACAGTCTCGAGCTGCAGTTCTGTTGACCAGTACACTGTAAAAAAAATCCATAAAAAAAACAGGTAAATGTACTGTGGAAGTGTGAAGGAATTTTCCGTTATCATTTTTTACAGGGGTTTCTCCTTTTTTTTTTTTCGCGCAAAGCACCCTGGGAACAAGAACCTTTGAGAAGAAGCGCGAAAGAGGACTCCATTTACCTGGCACCCTAGATTAACAGAAATTTATGTAAGCTATACATTAAAAAAACTGTTAAATTACGGGAAAAATCCGTTTTAGGGTTTACGGAAATATCTGTAAAAAAACGGAGAATGTACTGGCAGAAAATTACCAGGACATTTTCCGTTTTTTTCCGGATTTTTTTTTTACTGTGTAGCTGGTGATTGGATCCCCTGGTGTTGGTGCCAATTTCCTTTCTGTGCCTCGCTCAGGTACTGACCCATGCACATTTTTTTCATTTGCCCTTTATTTATACAGGTAGTCTCATTGAGTCACGAGAATTCATTTTCAAGAGAGACCTGTTTTTGGGAGCAAATAGTAGGATTTAAGGCCTTGCTCAGTGGCCCATAGTGGGGGCAAATGAGGGTGGAGGCAGGTGTGGGTGTTTCACCTTTTCCACCCACATTTTGATGTTGACAGTACCAGGAGTTTAACCTGGAACTTTTTGATCACAGGTCCATCTTCTCTAACCTCTGCACCACCACTCCCCCAATATATTACTGTACACACAATAATATATTACACACAATGTATTACTCACATATTCATTTTAGCTGTTATGATGCTTGATAGGAGCTTCAGTGTTGTACATACGTGATTGGCCAGTACCAGTAATTGGATGGGATTGCCCCTTTATGAGGGGTCTTTCATGATCAAGACTGGCTGGCCTTGGGTCAACCACTCTGGCTCTGACCCTTCCATTGGCAGTATGCTCATCTGTGCTGCTAGGCATTTATGAGAGCAGTCAGTTTCTTTAGCCAGTAGGTGGGGTTCATGTCAGGTCCAGGTCCAGTCCAGCTCTTCATTCCTGAGACTCTGTCCTGGATGCCTGCCACTGTAATGAACACCGGTTCTTGTTCTGGGAGAGTATTATGTCAAGATCTTAGACCCTGTAGCCATAGGGCATTTTTATTGTGATGTATTTACTGTATTGTGTTCTTCCATATGCTTCTCCAGTATTGCTCAGTCTCAGCTCTAAGTAGATCGACTTTCATGTTATTCACCTGCCATTGAGAGTACACTCTATTTGGGGTGGCGGAGAATACCTTGTTTATTCTCTTAGCTTTTGATTTATGAGTGTACCTCTTTAGGTGAGTAGCCAGAACTTTGAGGCATTGTTTGACACTTTCTAGAGCCTCAGGTAAGAATAAGTTGCAGTAATTTTGTGGCGGCTCTTTTTTTCATGGCACCTTGCTGTTGTTCTTACAGCTGATTCTCTCTCTGTTGCTTTGCTCTTAGCTTCCAGCCTTCTTCTCCGTGGTGGGCAATGCTCATTATTGATTGGCTTAATCATATAGTGAAAATAAGTCAAGGATCACTTTGGCTGTTGTGTAGACCAGCTTATTGGTCTCTGTGCTGTGTCAGTAGGGATACTTAGCAATGCTTCAATCCCTTCTTCTAGCAAACTTTCATGAGGTACTTTGTCACTTAGCCATGACAATTGGTACAGGTTATTGGTGCCTAGCTTGGTCACAATCTTCATTCTCAGGTCAGCTGCCCTTGTATTTAGTTCCTTGGGGGCGTTCAATGGGGCTGGTATTCATACTCTGATGGTGGGGATGATGGTCCATATCCTCTCTAACCTGTCTTCCTAGCTCTGCCTTACTGTGACATCTTTGTTGTACCTCATCAATCTTTAGGTGTGATGTCAGATTCCTCGCTTGAATGTTGGTACACTGGGTCTGAAATTATTTCAGGGTCAATCTGGATTATGTGTATCCCATCCCAATTACCGGTACATCTAGTATCTCTCTAGCAAAGTATGTTTTGGTGTTCAGAAGGTCCTTCTATTCATACTCAGCATACTTTGAGCAATTTAGTCATTAGAAATTAACTTAAGGAAAACTGAAAACAACCTTTTACGAGTTTAGCATTAAAATAAAAAGTACTAAAGGGCAAACAGTAAAGGTTTTTGAGCTAGATTATAACTAAAGCTCATAGCCCCATCAAGAGAAGAGTGGGAATTGGAAATATCCTCCGTTCATCTGTCTGTCCATTCATTTGTGCATGTCGTGAGCTAGATAACTTGCAAAATAAGAGAAGTACTGACTTCCATTTTGGTATGTGGCTATAACTATGTGTAATAAAGTGCATTATCAAAAATTAATTTGCCACTTCAAAATGCAAGATGGCTACAGTATGGACTTGAGCATGGACTTTCATGGCTACAGTAGTTTCTTCAAATGATTGAGGTGGCCAATGGTGTGGTAAGAGACTAATCTACGGTGGCCATAGCCACCATTGGCCACCCCCTGGCTCCTCCATTATTCCTGGTGGTGGATAAAAATGCTCTCTCCCTCACCAGGATCCATCACTCTGCACTGCCTCGGACAGGCAAAAATAAATAAATTAACTAATTAATTAAACTATTGCTGTTATTCTGCACAATTTGGAAAATTACGAGTCTAGCTTTATTTTTTACAACTAATATTGTTGAAGAATAAGACAAGTTGAAGAAAATGGAAATTTTGCGCAGTGTCTGTGTAGTGGACATGACAATGTCCAGTGATGACCTTTACTGACCTCTCAATAAACAGACATTTAGTCTTTGTTAGTTTGAATCAAACAACATATTCATTCACAAAGACTATCTCTATTCTTTAATTTTATTCTAATGTAATCAAAAGAATAACATTTTGTCATTTTCATGATATGTGTTTATATGCTGTGTTATTCTTTAATGTGAAGCATTACTGTGTCACTTCTGCAAATGAAAGTGTCTAATAAGTGTCGGAGTTGAATAATATGTCAAACTGACTTGTTCAGTTTTGTTTTATTCTGAGGAACAGCTAAAACTCTCACTAGCGTCTGAAAGTCTCCTCACTCAGACACTTTCTCTAAACTATCCTCTTTGTTTTTCTAAACAAACCACCCTGTTAACCTTGACTTTCTCAGTCACTCTTTCTGTCCCTCTCCCGGCACACAAACCAATCAGGGACTGAGTGCCTATTGTCAACATCTTTAGTAAAAGTGTTTTGCTTCCCGGAACGCTGTAGAGTTGGAATGACAGGAGACCTGAAAGCTCTCTGTCTTTTAGCTGTCAGACGTTTGGTCAAGAGCCAAAGACCTTCGTTCTTCAGTAAGGACTAATGACATGCTGGTTATTAGTCCACTTCGAACCGAGCGTAAGCTCAGAACTTTGAATGGAAGTCCTCTCTGGAATAAGTTATCTTGAGCCAAAACCATGACTGCCACGACTTCTGCCGATTAAAGCAAGTATCACAGACACTGAGAAGGTAAACACGTGTAGAGTCCAGCTTGGACTTGCGGGACCTACGACCCGTTACGTCCAAGGCTGATCACAGCTCTTTACCAGAACCGAGACGGACGACTTAAGGTAAAGGAGCAGCTGTTTGCTTGCTGGAGGTGTGATGATATCTTAGCTGGACGCGTATGGAAGAGTGTCATCTGGTTTTATAAATGCAAGATAAACTTCCCTTTTTCCTCCTATTTCCTTCTCCCTTCATTCTAAGCTGGAAACTACATTAAGCTAAGAGACACAGATAAAAAGTAATATGTCAACTCATTACTGATGTCTGTTGTGTTACAATCAAGTTTGCTGACGTGTTAAACTGCAAGAAATTGAAATCAGTCAATCAAGTGTAATGGTGTTAATTTTAGTTGATTTATTTTAAATAAAAGGTAGTGTCTTTTGACATACCGACTAAATCAACGTCTCATGGTCACTTCATGGTTTATTTGTCCATCATAACTGATCACAGAAATATTGGGTAAACTGAAAAAGAAAAGAATCCGTGAAATACTTTTCAATCTGAATAAGTAAATAATTAAGGTAAAGGGTGTTAGTTTAATACTGACCCCTTACAGTATACAGTACAGTATATCCTACATCTGCATCAACAACAGTAAAAAAAAAAATCTGTGAAATACAGTCGGGTGATCACTCTACTCCCTTTGTTTGCTCAGTTCAGCACTGGGGGAACCAACCGACCTGCCGTCTGGATCGACACTGGAATCCACTCCAGAGAGTGGGTCACTCAGGCCAGCGGCATCTGGTTTGCCAAGAAGGTACATTCATTAGTAATATTTTACATCTCTGTCTCTGCTGCCTCTGAGCACTAACATGCTGTAAACATGAACCATCTAGATAGTGAAGGAGTACGGACGGGACCCTGTTCTTACTGCCATCCTCAACAACATGGACATCTTACTGGAAATTGTGACCAACCCTGATGGATATTACTTCACACACAACTCTGTGAGTCAGTTAACAATTGATCCCCTGCCAGTGTTGGTTTTAGTTTAGAAACAGTAATATTCCTAAAGCAAGGAATATCTTGATGTTTTCAGAACCGTATGTGGCGAAAGACAAGAAAACCAAACTCTGGTTCTTCCTGCATCGGAGTTGATCCCAACAGAAACTGGGATGCTGGTTTTGGAGGTAAACATTTTCTTTATGCTGACATTCCCATTATTTATCCATGTTTCATGGGGCGGCCGTGGCGTAGTGGTAATGGCAGTCGTCCCCCGATCGGAAGGTTGGAGGTTCGAATCCCGGTTCCCCACACCATGTGTCGTTGTGTCCCTGGGCAAGACACTTAACCCCGAGTTGCTCCCGGTAGGACTGGATGGTGCCTTGCATGGCAGTCTGCCGCTACCGGTGTATGAATGGGTGGATGGTTGGTATTGTAAAGTACTTTGGGGCCCCTCATAGGGGGCTGTAAAGCGCTATATAAATAAGCTCCATTTACCATTTCAAACTCTCTATAGCCATTGCAAATATTAATCAAGATTCTTAAAATGAAGACTGTTGTTTGAGTTTAGTGAAAAGAACAAGATCAGAATTAAAATTTTGTTCCTTTTTTGTTATGTAGGTTAAACTAAATGTATATTTGCATTTCTAAACCGTTTTTCATTTATTGAGGTGCAGTGGGTTACAAAGGTGTCCGCATCATACCTTGATAATTTGTTAATTTAAATGTTTTACAAACAATAATTTAATTGGATTTTGATTTAATTTTCAGTAATAATTCTTCAGATTAAAAAAGGTAAATTGAAATTTTTATTTTATTTTAAACTATAAAACCAAAAAGCAGTGATGCACATGTACTGTACAGTATAATTATTATTATAAAGATGCAAATATCAGTTGGTCTTCATCCTACCTGTGGCCGTTCATAAATTAAACTTCCTGCACAGAAGGGACCTTTCAAAATTGAAGCTGGTATTTGGAAGCTGACTCAGCTGTGTTGTTGTGGAGCGTGATGCTCTATTCACACAAGGAGAGCTGTTGGTCAGGTTACCTCTTGTTGCTCTCTAAATAGTTATTGACTCAAGTGTTCACTTATGTAGGTTAATGTTTTAACAACGTGTTAAAATACACCAGAATGCAGGAAATGGTATCCATTTTATTAAAAAATTCTGGGGAGGACCTCCAGAAAATGATCATCTCCATGATCATCGCATCCCGACTGATCATCTCAGTGTTTAGCATACAAACCTTTAGTTGCCTACAGCAGAAGTAACTGCCGTGTAAAGATTTATAACCCTCATGCACGAACCGTTCGTATGCACAGATTTGTTCTTAAACTGTGCGTACGAGTGATTTAGGATCATTTGTGGCATTCAACAATGTTTTCGTATCCTAAGATTTTTTTCAGATACGAACAAAATTTACGAGTGGTCCGGACCTGTCGTATATTTTAGGAGCGTCAGTCTGCTGTCATCCAGACGGAATTTCCCCACTAATAACTTCATATTTCGTTATTTAGAAAATATTTTGGGTTTAAAAAAATCACGCACCATAATTATTCTTGACAATAGGTTATTCTGTTTGAATTAGAATTATAATTTTAAGTTTAATTTGTCTGGTGTGTCGCGCAGGCTTCAGTGAGTCGTGCGCTCCCCTTGGTCATCAAAGCCGCTCCTCATATTAACACCCAGGTACATAAAATTCCCATACACCGCCGCAGAACAAGTACGAATTAAGACTGATTTTCATGCTATTGCTGGACTGCTGTGCCAAACACCATCGGAGCAATAGATTATTATATCTGATTCGAAATATAACCTGCAGAATGTGGTTGCGCGATGACCAGGAGGAGCGCGCATGACTCATTTGTGCTGCAAAACATGTTGGCACGCGTCTTGCAGCGTGGCATTTATTGTCCATCCATCTCAGACTATTCCTTGACCACCTCCTGTCCGTGCTGCGGCGAGACGTTTGTTTGAAGCCATTTTCAGATCAAACCATTTATTCTTGATTTCTGATACTGTACGACCCACGGGAGACACAACATATGCACTACAATATTAATATGAAGTTAACTGTAGTTTCGAGACATTTTAAAATGCTTCTGTTCAAAAACACATCCGACACTTGCGGGGGGGGGGGGTAGCGGTGCGCCACAGCGCGACTGAGAGCAGAACTTCAATCTCCGAACGCGTGAAGTTCTTTTTACTTCTTGATTTTGAATGAATGGACACTTCCTGCTGTCAAAAGGCAGGAAACGTGGCCTTATATGGTGTTTTGAGGGGTGGGAATTATGTAAATGACCTCTCCGCGAGCACGCGCAGGTGGATAGAACAGGTGGGATTCATTAAATTTACGCAGCTCGTTTACACACTTTTCCTGTGGATAGAAGAGTTTGTTGAATCTGACGTGGCATGTTCGTACGAACGCTTCGTACGAACAAAAGTAGGAGAAATTTAGGATAAAAATACGAACATGTTCGTGCATGAGGGCCAATGTTTGCATGAACTACAGTGAAATGTTGGACAACCGTGTTTTAAAACACTGATGAGCTCTTTGACTGATTTCCCTTCAAACCCTGATAATCCAATAAATTGTGAACAGCATTTGCTGTTAGTTAAGATAAACTACAAACACCACCAGTCATGTCTAGTTTATTTTAAACACTGGAGGGGAATTCTCGTGTCGTGTAAATCAGTAAATAATAAATTTCATAGGGAAGTGATTTTGTTTTGTGTCTGTAAAGAGTTGCTTCAGTTTCTCTGTGTATTTGTTGGTAGGGCCTGGTGCCAGCAGCAGCCCCTGCTCAGAGACCTACCGCGGACCCAGGGCTCACTCCGAACCTGAGGTCAAGGCCATTGTGGACTTTGTGAAATCCCACGGCAACATCAAGGCCTTCGTCTCCATCCATTCCTATTCTCAGATGCTCATGTACCCCTACGGTTACACGAGGACGCCTGTCAAGGACCAGGCTGAGCTGGTACATAAAGACCTCCGTAACAGATTTTGTTTCATCTTTTACATGTGTAGTTCTGATAGATCTTGTGTCGGCTTCAAAACAGGTTGAACCTGAAAAACTTTATATTTGGTGCAGAGATGTGTAACAGTAATATAAAGAGATTATCATGGCAATCTTTTAGGTCCAGTAAAAGCTGAACATATAGTAGAAATGTGAGAAGTACAAACCCATGAGTCCGTGTCTCGTCTTTCTGCAGCATCAACTGGCCCAAAAGGCCGTCACTGACCTGGCCTCCTTGTATGGGACTCGCTACAAATACGGCAGCATCATCAACACCATCTGTAAGTTTCAGTATCACTACCAACAAATGATTAACTTCATTCTACTTTCAAATGGGAGATAAGAAATGACCTCCTGTTGTTTCTGTTCCTCGTCACGGAGGGGCAGAAACATAAAGACAGGAAATGAAAATACCCCCCGTCTGTCTTGTGAGCAGGATAACTTGAAAAATAAGTAAAGTACTGACTTCCAATTTGCTGTGTGACTACGGCTTGTGTATAAAGTTTCTTTTTGAAAATTGGGTTGCCACATCAATATACAAAATGGCCACCACCGTGTATATATGGATAGATTGATACAACTACAGTATTACTTAAAACTGCAACAAGGTCAGCCACAGTGCTGTACAGAAAAAACTACACAAGTGAAGGACACAGGTTAAAATACATCAATCTAAATAGATAAAGATAAGAACTAAATGATGGATGGACAGA
>JBBPBX010000706.1:108038-120204 GCA_038048925.1 Garcialebias charrua | reverse complement strand
TATATATAGGAATAATTTTACCCCCACTTTGTATTTTTCTTTTTTCTTTTTTTATGTTACAATGTTCTTTGTACCTCAACGAGCTTTTGTACACTGTTTGTAAAAAAAAAATAATAATAATAATAAAAAAAACAGATTTTTTTTTGTTTATGTTTATTAAATTTGTTCATTTTTTTTAACAAAAGAAACAATACAAGACAATCCCATAAATGATAATGTACAAAATATAAAAAAATGAAAGGTAGCAGAAAGAAGAATAAATCTTATTATATCTGCCCCTTTTTTCCAACAATCAGATTAAACAATAATAATCTTCAACCAACAGTACAAAATGACTAACTCTTTCTAATTTTCTAACTAATACAATACACATTACGCTATTTCATATATTTTTTTAACACATTCGTTTTGATCATTTTCTTAAATGTAAACATTGACTTGGCATTTTTAACTACATTCTCCAAGCCATTCCATAATCTAATTCCCTGGATTGAGGTAGAACGTCCCTTCAAACTAGTTCTGAATTGTGGTTTTACAAACATCTCTGTCCCCTTAAGATTATAACAACTTTGTCTTTTAACAAAATGCATTTGGATATTTAAAGGTAATGCATTATTTTGAGCCCTATACATAACTGATAAAATATTATAAGCTATTATAAATTATGGCAATCAGACAATGTGGGCTACAGTGAGCAGTCCACTGCCAATCGTGGTGCCACCCCAAGGTCAGGACACTGACTGTCTAACAGCAGGTACCGCTGTGGCCACAATGGATTCCCCAACCGATACCACAAGCCCGGTAAGTGAACCTTCATATACAGGTGAGACAGAGGAGACTCAACAGTTGGACCAGACTCTGGCCCATCACGAGAACCTCCTCTGCGAACTGACACCTTCAGCACTCACTGAACACTACCTACCACCGGTAGAAGAAGGTGTGGAGATCCAAGGGTCCCACACTGATGACGCTGTACTGTCCTATGGGACAGGTAATTCGGCAAACAGCCAAGCTTTCGGTGAAGTCTTGGTTCAAGGACATCTGAGTCCTGAAAGTGACAGTCTACCACACGCTGACAGTCACTTGGACTTCATGGTTACAGATTTTGAGG
Source organism: Garcialebias charrua (assembly GCA_038048925.1). Lineage (NCBI taxonomy): Eukaryota > Metazoa > Chordata > Actinopteri > Cyprinodontiformes > Rivulidae > Garcialebias > Garcialebias charrua. Next base: position 119,093 of record JBBPBX010000706.1, on the reverse strand, counting down.
ACAAAAGGGGGGTAAACTCACACTTCCTACCACAGGTAGAAGACGGTGTAGAGATCCAAGGATCACACACCGAGAACGCTGTGCTGTCCTCTGGGACAGGTAATTCGGCTATCAGCCAAGCTTTCAATGAAACCTTGGTTCCAGAGCATTTGAATCTAGAACTACTCAGAGATGACATAGTTCTTACAGACTCAAAGAGCACCTCTTCATTCGTGAAGTGGGGAGACGTACATCACAACGACAGTGACCCGTCGCAGTCTGACCAGTCAGACACACTTGCGGCTGCGCCGACAGTTGTGACACACCTGAATTACGCAGAACGAGGTAAACGTACAAAGCTACGTTGGCCAAAACCTAAGAAGTTCCTGCGTACTGTCTACTCTAAACTGCGCAAACAGCATAAACTAAACAATGGCATCCTAACTCGTGCCCATGGACGGACGTCCACACCCGTGCGCGTGGTCCCTCATGATCACAGGGGGGTGATGTTAGGTCATGCCCATGTCAAGGACAAAGATTTCAATAACCCCACAAACGACAAAGATCTCGCAAACTCACAGACTTCATGGGAAAACAAGGTCGTCCAAGCACAGGATAGTAAATAAACTAAACAGTTTAAACTATACTAGTTGCGAAAAGAAACCGTTCCAACTAGAACTTAGAAACGCTAAGCATAAAACCCACAACAAAAAACTAACCTTAACAACCGTTTAAATCTGCAGGATTTAATTGACATCGGTTATAAAGCTAAGAACTGTTTTTCTTGTGTGTGACACGTTGGAATCTGACGACCAGAGTGAGTTTGACGTAGTGAAACGTTGTTTTTAGTTGCTTGATTGCTACTTTTGTGTTATTGAAGTTGTTATTGTTTTCTGAACACTCCCAGCCAAAAGAGGTTTTGATTGTTGATAAGTTGAAGACTTAAATGGATTTAACTATGCCAACATGCTGTTCATTTTGTTAAAGATCTCAATCTTTGAAGAGTCATTGTAGATTAATACTACTTAAGGTACTATAATCTACACTGATCTCCCAATCATTTAGATAGAACCGATTCGATCGTTTCTATTCTAGATCTATTCATTTTGATGAGTCTCGCCATAGACTTCAAAATTTATAGGGAATACCAAATCTTGCGTCGTTCGTCTAAAAGACAACAGACATTTAGACCAAACTAGATTTCATTTTTTTATTTTAGTTTAACCTAAACTAAATAATGAATGGAGGAATAGTTTGAATGAAGAGGCCTTCGTTACAGAAGCCCTCCACATTTCTATAGGTATAGATCCCTATATCTGATTTTTACAGCATTGATCCACCCCTTAATTGGTAATTGTAGCTGATCTAATCCATGATAGCTTACATACCAGGTGCATATAGGTAAGGCTTAATGTAGAATCCCAATCATAAGCCCACCTAAAACCACATAATTGCATGACACATTGAACCAGGGTGGCACCGACTGGAAGCCATCCAGCCTGCAACCTTCGATGTGGGGACCTGCTGATCCAACGTTGGTCTTCAACCTTCATCCAAGGCCCGCCTCCTCTGCTTCAATCGAGGGATCCCCTCTACATGCTGATTAAAAACCATTCTTGCTGATGAAATCAATAACCCCCATCGTTGTGGATTTACCGTTGTGGATTATAAGACTTTGTTTCCAAGGGATCACAGACTCAGTTTTCCATGGGTTAACAGACTATGTTTTCCAAAGGATTGAAAGCTTACCGCAAAGGGATTACCTACGAACAGTATGGAATTTCCAAAAACATTATGGGAGTATAATTTTGAATTTTTTTTTATTTTCACTTGCTGGATTACATAGAGGTCAAAGACATTCGGTGGTATCCTTTCGTGTTGGAACTCATCTCCAAGGACAGGCGATGACTTCCAAAAAGGGGGACTGTAGTGATACAGGCCTTCTGTCTTGACATTCAAGTACACCTCTCTGCATCTCTTTGAAACTCTCAGTGTTACACGTTCTTGAAACTCTCAAGGAGACAAATGGACATTTTTATTTTTTTACAATTATTTTGAATTAATGGACACCAATTAATCAGATTGAACTTTCTCTGTGTTAATTCAGAATTGATCAACAGTATATTTTTGTCATTTAATGATGATTTTACTAAGCTGGTATATTTTAAATATGCCAAAGTTAAGAGAACATCTTAGAATGATCTTGCTCTAAACTGTCTGCTCTGTGCAGAATAACTGTCTTAAAGTTGACTGAACAATCCGTTGTATTTGTTTGAAGTGTTTTTGGTACAAAGGAAAAGTTCCAGACATAACTTGCTTTCGGTCTCCCGTCCTTTCTAAAAACAATGAATCTGTTCTCAAAACAAATTACATGGCTTGTTCACATGCACCTGCATCTGCTGACACATGTTTCTCTGTTTATGTCTACCCTACCTGTCACTCAGATGAACTGACCTTCAAAGTCACTCCTTCTCTAGTGATGGACAGCCAATCAGCAGGAAGTATGTGACTAAGTCACACCCCCTTCTTAAAGGGCACTTCCTGCATTTTTTCTTTAGTTTTTTGGAGAGAACTAACTCAACTGGTCTCTCTCCTCTGGGAAAGCTGGAGACGTTCCGGTCATGTGTCAACTCGACCCACGTTTCAGCTGGAATCACAGTAAAGCCTTACTGTGATCCTTTCACTCATTTCTGGAAGAATTTGTTTTCTGAAGTTTTACTTTGAAAGTTCAGCCAATGCGATTGGGGCCTGTTCCTGCCGGTGAAAGCGGCTCTTCTTGCTCGTCTGAATCAGCTCACACGCGCGGAGGTCATCTGGACGTTGAACTGGACAACACAGTCCGTTAATGTCCACAAACTTTAACTCTTATCTCCAAGACGTATCGTCAACAGGTAACGAGGCGTTGATTGTGTCCTGAACGTGTGAGAAGCCCAGCTGAAATCTGTATGGGAAAGTTTGCCACCCTGGTTGTTTCAAAATAATCAATTTCAGTTAACTTAGTTTTCACTTCATCTTCTTCCTCCTATTTCTTATTTTTCATAAGCTGTTAATCTGTCAAGTAATGTGCCAACAGTTTAAGTTTCTAACTGTCTGTTTGTTTTAATTTGAATTCTTGTCAACGTAGTTATTAAATCAGAGCTAATATCGATACAAATGTTTAATGTAATTTTTGTGATAGTTTCAATAAAAGGTCTATTTTTTTGGTAGACCAACATAAGTTGAAGCCTCTCGTGAAATTACATTTTTCCTAATTACAGTAAAAGCAATTTAGTATCGGAAAAAGGAAGAACTCGCGCATTGGTGGCAGTTTCTGAACATAAACTCTGCTCAGACCTACGCATCTACAATAATGGTGGTCCAGTAAGTGTTTAAATACCTTACAGTTCCATTATTTCATTACACTACGAACCGCAGTGGGACATACGAGCTTTGCCTGAGACAGTCAGACAAAGTCAAAAGTCAAAGTCAAAGTCAACTTTATTGTCAGAACTGCAATATGTACAGGACATACACAGGACCGAAATTGCGTTTCTCTCAGTCCCTTGGTGCAACAGTAACCATCTAAACACTAAACACTAAAACATTTAATAAACATAAGCATAAAATAGTAAAAGTGTAACACTGTCCTGAGTTTTTTCATAATAGTATAAAAGTATGAAAATTTACACCAACACTGAAACACCAAACACCCCTAAAACACCAAACACCCAATGAACATAAGCATAAAATGAAATAATAAAAGTGTAATACTGTCCTGAGTTTTTGCATAGTAGTATAAAAAGTATATCTATAAAATAAACTGAAGGTTCTAGCATTGACATTTGCAAAGAGTGGCACAGCAGCATATAAGTTAATGTACACAGTATATGTATGAGGTATTTGATGTTGGTATATAGGCAAAGTGGCATATGCAGTGAGGCACATAAGGCACATTTGGCATCCTTAGATAAGGCTAGTCAGAGAATGCTGTATATGTATCTGCAGTAGTGTAGATAAAAGTAGTGTAAATGTAAACAGTAGTAATAAATGTAAAGCAGTAGTAATAAATGTAAACCGTATTAATAAATGTAAACAGTGAATGTAAACAGTAGTATGACTATAGGCAGTAATGTAATACAAACATTAGTGCAAATATGAGAAGTAGTGCAAACTGAATGAGCACATGACCGAGAGTTTAGTGAATAACCCGTTTGATGACACAGAGTCCAGTGTTAAAAACTTTGTGTTGAGTGGTAATGTGTGAGAAAGTTTTTTGTGTTAAGGCAGTTCAAATGGGAGGGGAGGCAGAGCAGGCAGAGTGTTTAGCATCCTGACTGCCTGATGAACAGAGCTGTCTCTCAGTCTGCTGGTTCGAGCCTGGAGACTCCTCAGTCTCCTCCCTGATGGCAGCAGTCTGAAGCAGCTGTGTAGTGGGTGTGTGGGATCACCTGCCATGCAGTGGGCTTTCCGAGTGAGGCGTTTGCTGTGTAAGTCCTGCAGTGAGGGCAAGGAGGTGCCGACGATCTTCTCAGCTGCTCTCACGATGCGCTGGAGGCTCTTGCAGCGATGCAGTACATGCACCAAACCACACCGTGATGCAGCTGGTCAGGACACTTTCTATGGCACCCCTGTAGAAGGTGCACATGATGGGGGTTGAAGCTCCAGCCCCCGCAATGTCTTCTGCTGGGCAGACCAACCTGCTCCAGAGTACGCGAGAGGGGTCAAAGGCCACCCCTTCTGCACTCAAATGAAGCAAGCAGCCGCTAGACATCCCTCCCAGGCTCATGGCACACGCGCAGACCTGGAGGGTGTGTCTGACAAATGAACGGGTCATCACAACGGATGCGTTGCAGGCTCAAATTCTTCCTGGTGCCCAAAAGAGATGAATCCCTGAGACCGGCCATGGATCTCAGGACTTTGGGCAAGAAAACAAGAATTTTTCAAGTTGACACTGCAGTAGGTCCCCCAGTCCGTGAGACCTGGAGACTACACATGTACGATGGATTTGAAAGATGCCCGCTTCCATGTGGGCGTCTGGAGGAGGCACAGGAAATGCCTCCGGTTTGCCTTCGAAGGGAAAGCTTATAAATACAAAGTCTTACCCTTCGGTTTGAAGACTGTTCCTCGTACATTTACTAAATGTCTGGATGCAGCCCTGACCCCTCTTAAGAATCAAGGAGTCAGGATTATTATATATTATTATTATACGGGCGGCCGTGGCTGTAGTGGTAAGGGCAGTCGTCTCCTGATCGGAAAGTTGGCGGTTCGACTCCCGGGACCCGCACCATGTGTCGTTGTGTCCTTGGGCAAGACACTTAACCCTGAGTTGCTCCCGGTAGGACTGGAAAGCACCTTGCATGGTAGTCTGCCGCCACCGGTTTATGAATGTGTGTAGCATTCAATATATGTGTAGCACTTTGAGATTTTCAGTAATGAAAAGTGCGTTATAAATTGAATTAATTATTATGAACTACCTGGATAACCTCCTGGTTTTTGGCCGGAGGCAGGCCCAGTCACACTCCTGTAGGGTGATCTCTCACCTGGAGTCTCTCTGATTTTTTCATAAACCCACAAAGGAGTGATCTGACCCCATCACGGAATACCGTATTTCGGAGAGTGTAGGTCTACACCATCTGGTACAAGGCATGGCTCTCAGAGGAACGTGCTTCCTCGATTTGCCATTGCCTGGCAAAAGTTTTAACTGAATCAACGGATTCCCCTGTAAGCGCGCCAACGCCTTTTTAGGCCTCTTGGCGGAAGCCATACCCTGTGTGCCACACGCATTGCTTAAGATGCGGGTCCTGCATACATGGCTAAATCAACAAAAACAACCTGCCCCGTCTGGGTGAGCAGAAAAATTTAGAATCATTTCAAAGTACCTGAGGGCCCCGGAACCTTGGGGGGACCTGTCTGTGTTCACGGAAGAGGTCCCGTAAGGTAAGGTGTCATCCCATGTGATCATCACGACGGACACCTCGGAAACAGGATGAGGAGGCAGTCTGCAGAAATCAGAATGCCCAAGGCCTCTGGAATGAGCAGGAAGCAAGATTGTACATCAAATTCCTGCAGTTGCTGGCCATATTCCTGTCAGCAAAATACTTCTTTGGTAAAGGTCTGATTGCGGGATAGCACATCCTGGCGTAATCAGATAACAAAACCACGGTGTCCTTCAGTGACTGGGAAGGGGGGACGAGATCCCACGCCTTCTTCAGCCTGACACAGAGGATGCTCACTTGATACGCTACAGGATTATTGTCGCTCAGGGCGACTCAGGTTCCGAGTGAACTGAGTCACGGAGCGAATGCCCCTTCAAGAGGGTTTCTTTTGGAATTGGAATAAGACTGAACCCACGAGTCGTGGATCAGGTCTGGTCACGGTTTGGAAGAACCTTGTTGGACTTGTCCCCATGCGGAGCCAGCTCACAATGTGACCTCTACTTCTCAATGTTCAGGGATACCATGGCAGTTGCCTTCTTACAGAGACCTGCTGACTCAGGCACGTGGGTAGCTTCTACACCCACGTCCGGAGCTGTGGCTGCCTTCAGCCTGGCCACTGAAGGGAATGGCTGAGGGCTTAAGGCCTGATTGTCTTTGTTCCAACAATAACAGCATACACAAGGGACACCCTTGGTGTTTATGTTTACTTGAGAGATGCTTCAGTGGAAGGGTTCCCCTCTCCTCTGACAGTTCTCCAACATCAGGATGGGCCTCTTTGACAGTCCTAGTAGTTGTCTGTTCATGAAGCAGATGAGGGACACGTGCGTGCCCCTTATACATACATTTTTCCCCTGGGGACCTGGAAGGTTACCCTGTGCTTGAACTGGGTTTTCTACCTCCACATTGCCATCTGATTGCCAGTGGCGTAACGGGTCCCTTGCTCTTTTCCTCCTGCTTCTCAAGATTTCCAGGGAAAAAGGAGATGATGAGTAATCGCACTAGCAGAGGACACTTATGCTATCTCTGGCTGGTGTTTTCATTTATGTGTCCAGTGGTAACATCAGGACGATGTGTCTACATATGGCATTTTTCTTCTCAGGATGTGCTCTCTACATACCTTGTGGAGAGCGGCTGGGAAATGCCTGCTGTATTAAGGCAGATGTTCTCTCATGCATTTTGCTGAGCATTTCAAGGGCGTGAATGGATTACGTTCCCATAGCAATCGTGCTACACCGAGAGACCGAGAGACCGACTGAAAGGGAACTGAAAGTTATGCACCATAACTCATGTTCCTTGAAGAAGGGAATAAGGTGCAACACATCTGGCCCTTTCAATGCTGAAAGCTCGGTGAAGTGCATTCTAGAGGAAGATGGACGGGCGTCAGCCGCTTAAATGTCCAGAGGGCGGGGCCTCTGGCGCGACGCTGACGCCGTAGCCGTTAAGGCGTGAGTGTATTACTTCAGGTAACCGTGCGGGGGCGCTGATTCCCATAGCAATCGTGTTGCACCTCGTTCCCTTCTTCAGGGAACATGAGTTATGGTGCATAACTTTCAGTTTCTATGAGAGATCAGTATTTCAGGATAACTTGTCATCTAATCAATTGTAAGTTGTGAAACAGTTGAGTGTTTTCCCTTATGATACCAAGGCAGATGGAGGTGGTGGGTTTCTGTTTGGCTTCCTTCAAATATTTACAGCTTCAGTCAATACTATGAAGTACTAGTGCCAGTGTACCTAAAGAATTTCTGTATAATTCTAGGAAAAAATACGTTGTAAATCTTGGACTGAACTAGGGCTGAGTACCGAACTTCAGTTCTTTTATGGTACAGACCAAACTGCTTTGGTTGGTGTATGGATTTTAAAAAAGCCTCGTCTTTCGGTGATTGGCTGTAACTTTACACGTGGTTTCAACCACGTGTACAGTTATAGCCAATGTCAGTGCAGCAACTTTCAGCACAGAAAAAAACAGGAAAAACACAGATGGGGTTCACGCGGTTTCTAAGGCAAGCCTTAATATGCTACACCTGACCGTGCACGGAATTGAGCGTAAAGTTGCTCCGTGTTTGCATGGAAGAAAAGCGGAGCGCAGCCATCCTCCCAGCATTTAAGTCAGCCTGTGGGTGTTACAGAGTCTGAACGGCCTGATTCAAAATATCTGCAACAGGACTCTGCTTCGCACCAAGGACGGCACTGTGTCTGGGATTTCAGCTGGTGAGTTTACGTTTGTTAACTTTACTGCCGCTTAATACGTGCATCGTGGTGAGTTAAACTAGGATCCATGTAACGCTAACTTTAAGATATTAGTGTGTAGCTTTATGCTATGTAGCTAGCTAACCTCATTCATTCATTCATTCAACTTTTATTTAGACAGATAAGTCACACTGAGCCTAGAAGACTCATTAACAAGTGAGATCTGCTTAGACAGACAAAAAGTAATGAAACTGGACACATTAGGAATTGGAGGCGAAAAAATTCCTATTAAAAATCTATCTTCTTGCCTGAGGAAAAAAAATATCCATCCATCCATCCATCCATCTTCTTCCGCTTATCTGGGGTCGGGTCGCGGGGGTAGCAGCCTAAGTAGGGAGGCCCAGACTTCCCTCTCCCCAGCCACTTGGAGCAGCTCCTCCGGGGGAATCCCAAGGCGTTCCCAGGCCAGCCGAGAAACATAGTCCCTCCAGCGCGTCCTGGGTCTTCCTCTGGGTCTCCTCCCGGTGGGACATGCCCGGAACACCTCACCAGGGAGGCGTCCAGGAGGCATCCTAACCAGATGCCCGAGCCACCTCAACTGGCTCCTCTCGATGTGGAGAAGCAGCGGCTCTACTCCGAGTCCCTCCCGGATGACTGAGCTTCTCACCCTATCTCTAAGGGAGAGTCCAGCCACCCTGCGGAGAAAACTCATTTCAGCCGCTTGTATCCGAGATCTTGTTCTTTCGGTCATAACCCAAAGCTCATGACCATAGATGAGGGTGGGAACGTAGATCGATCGGTAAATTGAGAGCTTTGCCTTTTGACTCAGCTCTCTCTTCACCACGACAGACCGGTACAGCGCCCGCTTCACTGCGGACGCTGCACCTATCCGCCTATCGATCTCACGCTCCAGTTTTCCCTCATTCGTGAACAAGATCCCGAGATACTTAAACTCCTCCACTTGGGGCAGGACCTCCTCCCCGACCCGGAGAGGGCATGCTACCCTTTTCCGGCTCAAGACCATGGCCTCGGATTTGGAGGAACTGATCCTCATCCCGGCCGCATCACACTCGGCTGCAAACCGCTCCAGTGAAAGTTGTAAATCACGAACTGATGAAGCCAGTAGGACCACATCATCTGCAAAAAACAGAGAAGCGATTCTAAGGTCACCAAAACGGATCCTCTCAACACCTTGGCTGCGCCTAGAAATTCTGTCCATAAAAGTTATGAACAGAATCGGTGACAAAGGGCAACCTTGGCGGAGTCCAACTCTCACCGGAAACGAGCCTGACTTACTGCCGGCAATGCGGACCAAGCTCTGACACCGGTCGTACAGGGACCTAACAGCCCTTATCAAAGGGCCTGGTACCCCATACTCCCGGAGTACCCCCCACAGAACCCCCCGAGGGACGCGGTCGAATGCCTTCTCCAAGTCCACAAAGCACATGTAAACTGGTTGGGCAAACTCCCACGCACCCTCCAGGACCCTGCTGAGGGTGTAGAGCTGGTCCAGTGTTCCACGACCAGGACGAAAACCACACTGCTCCTCCTGAATCCGAGGTTCGACTATCCGAAGGACCCTCCTCTCCAGGAAAAAAAATATAATATTAAAAAACACCTTGCACAAACAAGCACATAGTGACGTAGACATTCCGCGGGGGTGGTGGGGGTGGGGGGGACACTGAGAACGGTGAGCAATGTCCATGGACGCTCTCGAGGGCACTGTAAGAGTTCTGATAAGGATGGAATAATCATCCAGCTCCTTCCGGTAAGATCCGTAAACAGTCTTGAGGGATGTCAGGGAATGGCCAAGGTCAACACTAATGAGAATCCAAGAGCCTTGAAATTATGTCAGAATGTTTATTCAGCTGGTTCACTCTGGCTGACTGTGGACTTCCCCGATGGGAGGGGGTGAGATTGTCAGATTACATATCCTTCAGGCATATTCAGATAAGGTGGCCTTCCCGCTGAGCTTTTATGTGAACCACATGCGTGCAGCCCGCACGTGCGGACAGACGGCATTTCTATAAACAATAATGGCGGCGGACATACACCGCATTCTGAACTACAAATGATGGAATATATTTTGAGTCTCATATTTAATTAATCTACACCTGAATGTAGCTGCATCTGTGTTGGAAGAGACACAGCTGGATCCAGTTCTAATATCACTGTTTATTGAACGAGGCAGGCGGAGATTTCACGTGTCACGTTGCACTATAACATACTAAATGTGTTAAAATAATAACCGTTTAACAATAATAATCAATATTTGTGTTAGTGTGGGAGATATATAAAGTTATCTGAGCTATATGAAGCTATCTGGACTCGTTACGTCATTTAAACGTTGCATAACATGTTGCGTGTTATTAAAGTTGAAAATGAAGCCACCAGGTTTATTTTGTATTTATTTATTTATTCGACACCACAAACTGTGTGTCACACAAACACTGAGAATTAAATTGAACACTATTAAAACATGTTAACTGAACTGTAACTACGTTATTGAACTGGACCCTGCTGTGTTTTCATCCTGGACACTGGACCACATCCAAACCGTCCGTTTGGTGGAAGGACAGCTACTCAACCTCGCAGGATAAAAATAAGAATAAAAACTCAGTTGGTTGTTGTGTGAGCAAAGTAAACACAAGCAAACATTATTAAGAACATTGATTTACCTGCTGTAAATCAGCTGATTATCACGGACTAAAGTCCGACATGTTGACTCGGTTCTGGTCTACTCAGCGACTGGTGTGGAGCTTGTTAGATGAAGCAGTCCCGCTTGGCATAAAATCTGTCGACTCTTATCCAAAATTCAGCTTTAACTTGTTGTTACGTTGTTGTTAGCTCAACGTGTTAGCTCAACTTTTAGCCCCAGAGGAAAGCAGACTGACGTAGCACGCATGCACATTTGGTGAAGCTACAAAATTCCAGCGCCATCTAATGACCCAACATGGTGACTACAGCAGATTCA
>JBBPBX010000706.1:93582-107470 GCA_038048925.1 Garcialebias charrua | reverse complement strand
GAGCTTGCGTTTTGTCTTTGGGACACTCAGGAGCAGCTGATCACATGACCTGAGGGATCGAGAGGGTGTGTATGGCTGCAGCAACTCGGACAGATACACCGTTAGTGGTAGCCTGCCTTGTAGGGCGCTATCCTGACCTACCGGGAGCAACTCGGGGGTTAAGTGTCTTGCCCAGGGACACAACGACACATGGTGGGCGGATGCGGGACTCGAACCTCCGACCTTCCGATTGGGGGTTGACTGCCATTACCACTGTGCCACGGCCGCCCATTATTATTATTATCATTATATACTTTATATACTGTATTGTTATTATTATTAATATTATTAATAATAATAATAATAATGAATTCAATTTAAAACACACTTTTCATTAGTGAAAATCTCAAAGTGCTACACACATTCATACACCGGTAGCGGCAGACTACCATGCAAGGTGCTTTCCAGTCCTACCGGGAGCAACTCGGGGTTAAGTGTCTTGCCCAAGGACACAACAACACATGGTGTGGGGAACCGGGATTCGAACCGCCAACCTTCCGATCGGGGGACGACTGCCATTACCACCACGCCACGGCCGCCCATTATTATTATTATCATTATAGTTTTCTTTATATACTTGTTTCTGTTTACATCCTTTAGAACTGGGAACAAACTATGTTCCTAAGGTGCTGAAGGGCAGATGGTACTTAGGGATAATAATACCCTTCGTAATATGTGTGCTGTTCCCAGGAGGGTGATCTTCTGGATCTTGTAGATGTTGATGTTGCCTGGGATGTTGTTGGTGAATTTCTCCAGTCATTTCTTCATGAGTCCTAGAGCACCTGTGACCACTGATGTCGTTTCGATTATCTTGTTCCAGATCCAGCTAACTTCCTTTTTCCATATCTGTATTCTTTGGGAGAGTTTCTGTCATTTTCAAAGAGGTGTTTCTTTCTGGTGGTACTGCCATGGAAATTAGCTATTGTAAAAATTAGCATGCTAGTCTAGTCTTTCCTAGTCTTGATGACAAAGTCTGATTTGTTGGCTTTGATTTCTCCGTCTGTCTGGATTTAAAAGTAAATGGTAAATGTACTGCACCTTTCTATCTAATCAAGATCCTCAAAGCTCTTTACAACACAATATGTGCTCTCATTTACCCATTCATACAGCTCTCTACTAGATCTCTACAAAGCTAATCTGAATCTGTAGAGACTAATCAGAGCTTTCTCACATTCAAACACCAATGGGACGCACATCAGAGGCAATGAGGGATTCAGTGTCTTGCTTAGGAACACTTTAGCATGTGACTGCTGGTGGAATCGAACCCCCAACTTTCCCATTGGAGGACGACTGCTCAGCCACAGCTGCCCCCAAACCCCAAAATTAGACATGCCAATCCAGACAGACAGACAGACAGACAGACAGACAGACAGACAGACAGACAGACAGACAGACAGACAGACAGACAGACAGACAGACAATACAGTAGTCCGTCAGTAATTCGCGGTTTGACTTTTGCATACTCGCTCTTTCGCAGTATTTCAACGACTGTAAAACCTGTTACTGAGGAATTCCACAGACTTTTCAGAGGAGCCCAGCTGAATAAACATTCTGTCATCATTTCAGGACTATTCGCCTCTGGCCGTCCTCGGCTGCTCGGCGTGTCGGAAGAAATATCTACAGGTTGGTCTCGCGAGGGCACAATCGTGTTGTACCTCGTTTCCCTCCCTCTGGGAACATTGGTTATATTCATAACCTCCAGATTGTTGTTTAATATGTAGCTGTTGACTATTTGCATTTAACTCTGTTTGTCTGTTAGCAAAATATGTCATTAAACCACATGACAAATTTTAAACTTTTAGGAAATATTTATGCACATTAGTCTACAAAAAAAACAACAACTTTGGAGTCAAACTGATTGAAGATGGCCACCTCAGCAATGGTCATAACTTAACAGTCAGCTTAAAAGATATTGAGCTAAAACCTAATATGGTAGTTACTGAGAGTCCTTCACAACACATGCTCAGATTGTTTGGTTTGACCAGAAAAGAAATGGTGTTTAATTTGCATCATAAAAAAACATGAAGTTTTATGTGTGTGATATAAACAGAGTCAATAACAGTGTGGTGTAACTCCAGTTGTTTCACTCATCACAGATTTGTTTGTTCGGTCAAAATGCCCGAGGGACCCGAGCTCCACCTGGCCAGCGTGTACGTGAACAAGATGTGTGATGGAGTGGTGTTCTGTGGACCGGTCATAAAATCTGAAGTTGTGAAAGACAGGAAATTTGCTGACAAAGTCAGCAAGTTTCCCGATGTGCCCTTCACCTGTGAGGCATATCGCATCACAGCCACTTCCAGAGGAAAGGAAGTGAAGCTCACACTGACGCCCATCAAGAGTGATGACGCCCCAAAACAGGGAGCAAAGGCAAGACAAGCGGATCAACCCATGGACGTAGTCTTTCGCTTTGGGATGTCTGGCTATTTCCGGTTCACCGGAGAGGATGAGCTGCCCAAGCATGCTCATCTGCGTTTTTACACTAAAGAGAAGCCCTGCAGAGTGCTGAGCTTTGTGGACACACGCAGGTTTGGCAGCTGGGAGCCCTGTGGAACCTGGCAACCTGACAGAGGGCCCTGCATCATGTTTGAGTATCAAAGTTTCAGGTTTGTAAGCCTGATTGTCACCTACACAAGCTAAAATAATGTGTTCATGTGCATAATTACTAGTAGTTTTTATTAACTTTTTCAGGGAGAATGTCTTGTCACACCTAAGTGATCGATCTTTTGACCGACCGATTTGTGAAGTCCTGCTGAATCAAAAGTACTTCAACGGTATTGGGAACTACCTGAGAGCTGAAATCCTTTACAGGTGATGAACACTCACAAATTGATGTTCACAAAGAAAAATCCACCCAGAGGACTCAACCTTGTCAGATTTATTTACCTGGATTACTGAGCATGCATCTGGACATAAATGGCATTTAAACTGGGCTTGCACTCTTTCTGAACTTTCACTTGATATTAGCCATAATTAGATAATCCACTTTAATTTTAAAGGAGTAGGGGATGAATTAATCTGCTCATTGTTGCAGTTTTAATGTAAAATAAATCTTTAGTGCCAACACATTGTTGGTAGGTTGAACCAGCTCAGAAACATAGAAACAGTATTTTTTTTGTCCTGATGCATGCTCAATAATCCAGGTAGCAAAATCTTTAAAAAAAAGTTAAGTCTGGTCCTCTGGACATTCAAAAAACAAAACAAAAAAATTGTAGAAACGTTTCGCCTTTCGTCCGAAAGACTTCCTCAGTCTGAGCTGCTGTATTCAGCTCAGTCTTATAAATAGCACCCTCTCACAGTGTTACACAACCAGTTGGCTGATGACAGCTGAAACCAGCTGCTCACATGATTAAGGAGGACCATCAGCCTGACGATGGATCGTTAGCACCCTGATGGTTGTTTGCTATTCACAGAGGGCTGAGTGATACTAGCAATAACAGCATTGTAAGGGGGACAGTTGAACCCGGAGGCCTCCACCTCTGTTTAATGATGGACGGTTTCTTTTCACAAAGATGGCCTCCTTTACTCCTCTCTCAAACCATCGTTCCTCTCTATCAAGGATGTGAACATCTTCATCCCTGAAAGAGTGACCGCTGGCCTGGAGATGAGTGTAGACTGCAGAGTCCTGACCTGATGATGTTGATCTTCTGTGCTGGGCCATCCTTTTGGCCAGTGGCTGTTTAGTTTCCCCGATATAAGACTGATCACAGCCCTCCTGACACTGAACAGCATACACAATATTACTCTGTTTGTGCCGGGGGACTGGATCTTTGGGATGAACCAGTCTTTGCCGTAATGTATTTTGGGGTTTAAAAGCCACTGGGACGTTGTGTTTAGAAAATAAACGTCTCAATGTCTCTGAAACTCCTGCAACATACAGAATGACCACTGGTCTGGGTCTGGGTTCCTTCTTTTCACCTGATGGCTGGCTGGAGTCCTGTTTGGGTTTCTTCTCTGCTTTCAGGAAGGCCCAGTTAGGATATCCACATTGCTCTAGTCTAGAGCCTGTCTTGTGTGTGATTTCTCCTTCTGTCTGGCTGCTGAGTCAAACTGTAAATACTGGTCTGTGTGGTGGGTTTGCGGTACACCTCAGTTTGCAAATGTCCTCCATCAGAAACTGAGACCTCACAGTCCAAGAAAGCCAGCCTGCCATTTTTTACATCTTCTCGTGTGAACTTGATATATTTATCCACAGAGTTGATGAGATCAGTAAAATGTTGGACTTCCTGAGATTTAATTTTAACCCAGGTGTCGTCAACATACCTGAACCAATGACTTGGTGGTCTCCCTGAAAAGGACGTCAAGGCTCTCTTTTCTACCTCCTCCATGTACATGTTGGTAACAATAGGAGAAACTGGAGACCCCATAGCACACCCATGTTTCTGCCTATAATATTGCTCCCCATAAGTGAAGTAGTTGACTTCACATATGGGGAGCAATATTATAGGCAGAAACATGGGTGTGCTATTATTTTAATACATTGGCATTTTTTTGTGAAAGAAGAGAAAGACATGTAAGCGCACAGTGGTCCCATAAGCTGTCAGGCTTGTAAAAAAACACCTTTTGTATTTTATGTTTTCGTTCTTGTGCGATAGTTTTATAAAAAACAAGTGTTTTGTTTTTGTTTTGTTGTGAGAAACAAATCTTGATTCCCACAAATGTCATGGTCATTTTTCTTCAGAAAGCTCATGAATAGCCACTTTCCCTCGTGGGAAGGTGCAATGGTGTTACAGCGCGTTTGAAAAACAATTGGTCCTAAGTTCTTTCTTTTTTCTTATTTTTAGGTTGAGTATTCCACCCTTTGTGTGTGCCCGTAGTATACTGGAAGGCCTTGAGCCAGATGATCCACTTGAGAATGAAAAGCCATTGAAAAAGGAGTTCACAAAGGTGAAAGAGCCACAACTACATCACAGAGCATTGTGTTCCTCTCAAAATGCCTCACAGACAACTCAAACGAAAGATATGAAACAGGAAACTGGTGACCTGCTCAGGCTTTGTCACACTGTACCACTGGAGGTGGTCAACTTAGGTCAGTTCTTACACATTTCACGGTCAAAAAACAAAAGAACGCCTCATAAAAGAGACCTTTCATGTTTTAGGTGGTAAAGGTTATGACCCTGAGAAGGCGGACTACTCTGACTTTAAGGCATGGCTGCAGTGTTATTATGTGGATG
Source organism: Garcialebias charrua (assembly GCA_038048925.1). Taxonomy (NCBI): domain Eukaryota; kingdom Metazoa; phylum Chordata; class Actinopteri; order Cyprinodontiformes; family Rivulidae; genus Garcialebias; species Garcialebias charrua. Next base: position 102,260 of record JBBPBX010000706.1, on the reverse strand, counting down.
GAATGAAAACTCTCCGGGACCACAATGGCAGAACAGTATGGTTTAAAGTGAGTTGGCGTTGTATATTTTAAAATACCATATTTGGTCATTGATACGGACTGTTTGGGTTGTTTCAGGGAGATCCGGGCCCCATGGCTCCCATTGGTAAGTTTTTTTTTTTTCTTTTATTAAATGTATACAAACATAATCAAAAAGGTACCATAATATACATTGTGTTCACATTATGTCATTACAAAGTTACAATTAGCAAACCAAATAAGAATACAAAATCAAATAAATAAAAACGTACAAACAAAACCCCAAAATTAATTTAAAAAAAATACTAACGGGGCCCGACCCGACCCCGGATAAGCGGAAGAAGATGGATGGATGGATGGACTAACGGGGCATATTGTATTTACAACATAAAAATCCAGGGCATACGTTGCACATCAAATGTTTTCAAAAAAGACATCAACTTAGAAGCTTTTACTTCACCAAACACAAACACAAAGACTTATAAAACAAATTGAACTCTTTCTTCCACTGTGTCAAGTTAGGGATGGTTTTAATGAAGCGGCATTTGTATGGTATGTAATGTTTGGCTAACAGCAGAACATTATTTATACCATAGTCAATGTCATGATCATTAAGAAAAACACCAAATTTAATCTTTTGGCTGGTTAAATCTGTTAAATGTACCCCATGAACCCAGATAAACTGGTGAAGATCTTGCCAAAAAGATTGTACAATGTCACATGTGAAAAACGGATTATCTAAATCCTCAGTTACTTTCTCACAGAATACACATTTATCCACATCCATTTTAAACCTGTCTCTCAGAAAGTCATTGGTTGGATAAATTTTGTTTTTAATTTTGAATTGCATTTCTTTGATTTGGGATGAGAGAGGAAAAGATAAATATTTGGATCTAATCTTCTTAATTAGTTCCTTATTGAAATCTCTGAGGATATACTGCCTTTTAAGTGCACCAGTAGCACAGTACAGTACAGTACTGTGATAAACAGCTTCTCATAAACTTGTGATTATATTTGACATCACAAAAATCTACATCTTCAATATAAAGTGTCTGTAAAAGAGGGGGGGAAACCTTGGAATGTATTAAATCCTGTCTAATCATGGATTGAAGCTGACGAGGAAATGCTTTGATGATGTGTTTGTATTTTGCCTGGGTACAACATGTTTGAAATTTGTAGCATATTTCCATTGGCATCCATAAAGTGAGCAGCAGCCCACACACCTTTACGAAACCACTCCTCAATAAAAATGGATTTTCTATTGATCAGTATATATCTATTGTTCCAAATTGGTGTGTTGTGCGGAGTAAAATTATGTTTGAAAATGAGCTTCCAATACAAATGAGCCCATTGATGGAAATTTAATAGTTTTACTGGTAATCTTCTAAGATCAAAATTATATATTAAGAGGAAATCAAGTCCACCTCAGTTTTTGAATACTAAATTAGAGATAACAAACCAAATAGAGTATTCATAGCATCAAAATTTATGGTGTTGCCTCCTCCATCCTCATATGAAAATCAAATCCTGTTTTGCAATATAATGACATTTATTTCTTTAAATAAAATTTAAATTTAAAGTATTAATGAAGGCTCGCCGCAAATTCAACATGGCAGACTCACCAGTTGCGGCTCATCGCTCATCAGCCGTCCATCCTGATACAAGGCTCTCTTTCCTGGGCTCTTCCTGTTTGCCAGCCTAGCTGCATGCATCTCGTTTGCTCGTACTTGTTGGTTGCACTAAAAACAATTCACTATGTCCGATTTAGACTCCAGCGCTTCTCTGGATTCCCCGATCCTCCATGCGGCCGCTGCCGGTCCGTCCTCTCCTGCTCCCTCCGGACGGAGCGTCCGGCTCGCCTCTCGCCCTGCTCCCTGCTCCCCGTCAACCTTCCTCCAGTCCAGGGGCGGCAGAACAGCCGCCGGCCTCGCCCCCGATCAGCTAGCATCTCTCGCCGCTCTTCTTCCATCTGACGGTTCTTCGCCCCCTTCCCCGCCTCCGCCCGTGTCTAGTAAAAGGTCCAAAAAGAGATCTCCGCCTCCAGCTAAGCGCCGCAGAGGCCGTCCTCGCTCCTCGGGTGCCCCCGTGTCAGGTCTGGGGCCTTTCCCCGCCACGAGCCGCTTTGATGATTCCGCCCCGGCTGCGTCCCTCCAAGCCTCGGCTACTGGACTCCCGCCCTCCTCGCCGCCTGGCCCGTCTTCGGCGCAGCCACCCCTGGATAACCAGCAGCTATTGGCAGCTCTCATCACCTCATTGGATGTCCTACACCGATCCATTTCTGCACACTCCGCCCACATTCAGCCCGATGCTACGGCCAGCCTCTTCGCCCACGCTTGGCCCTCTACTTCGGCTCAGCCGGACCAGACAGCCCCCCTGCTTCGTCCCGGAACGTTCTCCCTCGCCGAGGCTCGCCCTAGCTCGTCTCAGGGTAAGATGTGGTGTTCTTTGTCTCTTTTGGCTGATCTGCTTGCCTCAGCGTGCTTTCCCCCTTGTCCTCGCCTTATTCAAAAAAAAGAAAAAAAAACTCAAGTCAAAGCCAACTTTATTGACAAAGCGTAATATGTACAGGACATACACAGGATCGAAATTACATTACTCTCAGACTCCTGGTGCTACAGTAACCATTTATCGTTGAAACATTTAATCGTTAAAACATTTAATCGTTAAAACTTTAATAAACATAAGCATAAAATTAAAAGTGTGATACCGTCCTGAGTTTTGGCATAGTAGTTTAAAAATATTAAAGTATATCCATAAAATGAAATGACGGTTTTGACATTGTCATTTGTAGCAAAGTGACTTATGCAATAAAGCTAGTAAAAAGAATATATATATCAGCTAGTGTGGATATAAATAGTAGTGTAAATGTAAATATAAACAGTACTGTGACTATAGATGATAAAGTAATAATTTTAATTATTATATTTGTGCTCTCCTACTCTAGGCCAGCCGTACGTGCCAGCCCATGCGTATGTCTCTCCAAGGCTTCGCTCCAAGATCCTGCAGGGGCAGCACATCAATTTGGTTTCGTTGCTACTCCCCTCGCCTGCGGTCGATCGTCTGGTGGCCTCCTCATATGACTTCACCGCAGTTATCCGCACCGCTGATCCCCGCTTGTCCAAGGACCTGTCCATCGGCGAGTTCATAGCGGCCTTCGGGGTTTTCAGAGACGTTCTCTGCTCCGTCTACCCCGAGCGTAGGGTCGAGCTGGACGCCTACCTTGCCCTGATCGCCGATCTTAACCTTAAATACGGCCGGTCTCTTTTCTACCAATACCATAACGCGTTCTCCTCCAAAGCCGCTTCCATACTGTCCCAGTCGGGAATTCGCCTGGACTGGTCGGTCTTGGACATTGAACTTTTGGTGATGTTGACCCACGCTCCTCCGTGCCATTCATGCTCAGCTGTCGGCCACCGTAGCACATTCTGTCCCTCCGTCCTGTTCAACCGGCCCCCTCTGCCTCCCCCCGCCGGCTCACCGTACTGTTAGCAACCTACCTACAGAACGCCTTGGCTGGAGAGTGGAGGTATTCATGCCTATAAATAAAATAAATAAATAAATGTCACATTTTTGTCATCTGTGTATGTTTCCCATACAAGACGAAATTCGTCTCTGCATTTAACCCAACCACCACCAGGTGGTGCAGTGGGCATCCATAGAAAGCGCCCGGGGAGCTGGGGAAATAGGTGTGCACTCATAGACACCCCAATCTGCAATAATTTTAACCGGACTATCTGTTCCTTCCCTAATTGTTCCTTTCTGCATGTGTGCAGCTTCTGCAAGGACACGCACCCATGGTCCGTCTGCCCTCGCTGGTCAGTCCTCCCAAGGACCTTCGCGGGTCCAGACGTTGATTTTCCACTCTCTGTCTACCCCCGTTATAGTTTCTGAGCTAGCCTCGATGCTTCAGACCCACCCTGATCGATCTTTTGTTAATTTCCTCCTCACCGGCCTTTTCCAGGGATTTTTCATCGGGTTTCCCGCCCTCTTTCCGCCTCCCTAGTATGCCCCAACTTGCATTCAGCGCTTAGGGAACCAGACATCGTAGCCCAGCTCCTCTGTAAGGAAGTGTCTAAAGGCTTCATGATTGGCCCCTTTGCGACACCGCCCCCCCTTTTCCCTCTTTCGAGTCAGTCCCTTAAGCGTGGCCTCTCAGAGGATTTCCGGTAAAAAGCGCCTGGTCCTTGATCTTTCCGGCCCTCATCCTAGCAATAACTCTCTTACGCCTCCGTCGACCATGCCATTTCCCTCATTAAAACCGCTGGCAGGCGCTTGGCTAGCCAAAGCGGACATCTCCAACGCCTTCAAAATCATGCCCATCCATCCCAGTGGCACCTTCTCGGCGCCAAATGGGACGGCTCCTTCTATTTCGCTGTGGGGCTTACCTTCGGCTGCCGTAGTAACCCTAGTTTGTTTGATAACATCTCTGAGGCTCTCTGCTGGATTCTCCTCAACATCCTCAGAATCCCATAGAGATGTAATGGTACATGTGAGTGTACCGAACCGTTTCGGTATGGCACGTTCGGTTCGGTCCACCTACATACCGTTTTGGTTATTTTTTCACTCATTAAATGTTATTAATGGGAGAATATATGCGCCGCAGAACTAAAATTCCTAGGCGTGTTTCAGCACAGTGCTATTACTTGTTGCATAGTCCCCCTGCAGCATGAGATGAGTAGCAGCCTAGCAGGCTAACTATGGTAACAAACAAGCCGGAGCTTGAAGATCCTCCCATCTCGTTGCTGTCCCCTGTTTGGGAACATTTTGGCTTTCCTGTTAAAGCTCATGATAGGGAAAGACAAGTCGACAAATCCAAAGCAGTGTGTTGTCGTTGTTTCACGGAGGTTGGATATGCAGCAGGCAACACGTCTAACTTATTAACGCACTTGAAACGACAGCTAGCGCTATAGGAGTGTTTATAGCACGGTATCTACGTCCGTATTAATCCTGTTGTTGAATGCACTGGCTTTAAACATATGATTAAAGTTCTTGAGCCCTGTTACGACATCCCAGCACGCCAACACTTTAGCCAAAAAGTCATACCAGTGCTTTATGAAAAAGCTAAAACTGAAATCGTCAACAAGCTATCGAGTGTGCCCGCTGTGTCTCTCACCATGGATGGATGGACATCGCGGGCAACAGAGTTATTTAACTCTAAACTGTACACTATATTACGCCAGAGTGGGAGATGACGAGTCACGTTTTGCAAACGAGGGCTGTTTATGATCAGCACACTAGCAACAATCTTGCAGAGCACCTAAAGGAGGCGGTGCATGAATGGACGCTGGAGAGACCTGGGACTACAATTCCTGTTACAACTGACAATGCAAAGAACATCATCAGTGCTGTAAAAGAAGCAGGGCTGGGTCCTCAGATAGGCTGTTTTGCACATACGATTAACTTTGCTTCCCAAAAGGCAACAAACATTAATCAGGTATCAAGATTATTGGGCAAAGTCAGGAAGGTTGTTGCATTTTTCACAGGTACCACAGCTGCCCACATCCTGGAGTGTAAGCAAGAAATGCTCAATATTCCAAAACATGCACTCATTCAAGATGTTCCCACCCGCTGGAACTCCAGTTATGAAATGATTGAAAGATATCTGGAACAGCAAGCAGCCATATATTATGCATTAACTGAAAAAGCTCTCAAGAACAAAGACCTTTACACCCTCAATGATTGGAAGTGGCAATGGCAGAGGAACTGATCGAGGTTTTTAAACCTCTAAAAACTATCACAGCGCTGATGAGCACTGAAACAAGAGCTTATGTGTCAATGATACTCTCCTGAAAGCCACTGTTCTCCACTCCATGGCACCAAAACAAGAAGACAGTCCAGTTGTGAGAGAGGTGAAGGTTGCGGCCACAAAAAACCTGGAGAACAGATACTCTATGGGCTATGACTTTTTGCAAAAGTGCACAGCCCTGGACCCCAGATTTAAAGCCCTGCCACATATTGATGACGATGAGTGAGAGAGGATCTTCAACCACCTCATAACTGAAATGATGACCGTGCAAGAAGAGGTATTGTTATTGTATTATGATCTAATTAACTTTTTAAATGTAAATATATAATTTTATTAACATTTTTCTAACCTCTTTGTGTTGCTTGCAATCTGCGGATGTCACCGAGGTAGCAGCTGAGCCATCTTCCTCTTCAGGGAAATCATCTCCACCTCCAACTAAGAAATCTGCAATGAATGAACTCTTTGGTGAACTTTTCCAGGGACAGGTGGAAAGTAGCAAGTCCCTTTTGGAGCAGGTCCAAGAAGAAGTTCGTGAGTACAGAGCTTCTGGGTGCCCTTCACTTGAAGCTGACCCTCTTCTTTGGTGGAAAGACAATGAGGCCAAATACAGACACACTGCAAATTAGCAAAGTGCTACCTTTCTATTCTTGCTACCTCTATTGCTAGTGAGCGGGTTTTCTCTACCACTGGAGATATTGTCACTGCAACTACCGTATTTTCCAGCCTATAAGTCACAGTTTTTTAAACTAATTTTTCATGTCTTGCGACTTATGGGGCGAAGCGACACATTTAAGGATTTTTTTTTTTTCTTCATATTTTTAGACCAATTTTTGGCTGAGATATGACCTTTTCCATTCATTTTGACGAAAAAAATAGAGCAGTACCACTTTCGGCTGCTAGGGGCACAGTACCACTTTCGGCCGCTAGGGTCCACCGACCGTTCCCACCTCATGTGTCCAACAGAAGTCTCCTCTGCTTGGACTCACTATGTCGCAGTCCGGCCTCCTGCTCTCTGGAGCTCTGACACTTCCAGAGAGTCCACCGACTGTTCCCAGCTCATGTGTCCGACAGAAGCCTCCTCTGCTCGGACTCACTCTTGTCGCAGCACGGCCTCCTGCTCTCTGGAGGTACTGTTACCTCATAATAATAATAATAATAATTTGTCACATTTGTCATCTGTGTATGTTCCCATACTTGACAGACGAAATTGGTCTTCTGCATTTAACCCAACCGCTACCAGGTGGTGCAGTGAGCAGCGTAGTCGCGCCCGGGGAGCTGGGGAAATAGATGTGCACTCATAGACACCCCAAGATGGTGTGCCGTGGCCGGGGTTCGAACCTGGGTCCTTAGGATAACAAGTCCGATTCTCTGCCACTACACCATCTTGGCCCCATTGTTTGTTAGCAAAATAGCTCAAGAAACACAGGACAGATTTTGATGAAACTTACAGAAAGTAATCACAGGATGGACATTTACAATGTATTAGCTTTAGGAGATGTTTGAGCTAAAATTCGATTTATTTATAATTTATTTTTGCAGCGCGCGCAACCGTTTGGAAGACCGTCAAAGCGAAACAATTTAAATCCAGCAGATTTGACCATTACATGCATTTATTAAGGAAAGGTTAAGCTCAGAAACACATTTACTATAATGTCAGCAAACAAATATATATTTTTTAGTTGCTTATATTGTTAAATTTTAAAGAAATGAAGCGTATCTGCTCACTGCGCGTGCACGCTTCGCAGCACGCGAAATAGGGAAACTATTTTTTTGAATTCAGCTTATTTGACCATTACATGCATTTATTAAAGGGGACCACACATTCAAAATTCACTTTTTAATGTTTTTGTACTCAACTTTGGGTATTTACTTCATAAAAAAAACAGTCCTAAGGCCAAAAAAATGCACCCAGTGGTTTATTTACTCTAAGTAGATTTATTTTACTGTGATAATATAGGTTTCGTTTTTGAAATAAACTGGAGATCAATCTCGCTTGTGACGTCACAAGCGAGAGGACAACCCACCCCAACCTGAGTCCAGCCCCTCACCTAGCAACCCCATGTTAGGCTCAACCCACTTCTGTATTAAACACATGACTGTTGTTTTTCATGATTTCATCTCATCTTTTGTTTATATGTTATTAATTTCATGTGTACAGCACTTTGTTGCAGCTGTGGTTTTTTAAATGGCTTTATAAATAAAGTATAATTGTTATTTTTATGTTTTAGTTCAATTTTTAGTGTATTTGCGATCTCTCCCAACGCGCCGCCGGCAAAAATTAAACGAGCATACCCCCGGCGTAGAGACCGGTTGCGACGGGACCCTCTTCTGGCTTGATGGAGCGGAGCTTCAACTGTACAGCCTCGCTGCTGCCTCGAAGCAGCCTCACAGCAGCGAGGACCTTCTCCTTATGGATTAATTTACGGGAGACACTTGGTGAACTTTGTGTTGTCTTGACTGGAACAGCGATAACTCCCAAAATCGCCGCGTGCAACGAGCGGAGCTGGCGAACACCGGAAGAGGAACAAGCTAACATTAGCATCGGATTCGGGTGGTCTAATGCTAAAAGGAGCAGCAAATTGCGGCGCGCTCAGACGGGTTTCGGTAAGTTATCTTAAGCTAGCACTAACAGTAAGTCAAATGAGTAATAAAAAAAGAGCTAATTTTAAAACAACAACACATTACAGATACTGGCTGTTACAGAGGGCGTAAACAGATCGTTGAAGGGCGTGGACTTCAGAACTTCTATCAGAAACCGGTCGTTCAAAACGAAAGTTAAAAATGGCAGAATTAAAAAGGGTATAATTGATTATCTAAGAATTATTTTGTGCATTAAATTGAAGGAATAGGGTCTGGATAGCCCACAGAAATACCATAAAAATTTAAAAAACACATCTGAGGTCCCCTTTAATTAA